>JAEBDU010013522.1:0-150404 GCA_016802625.1 Heliconius numata
TTAAGTGCTAATATATTTACAAATTTAAATAATATTAAAATAACACAATAATGAATTTTAATAAACTTTAAATCAAATTAAAAGAAGTTACCGATTATGGCTATTAAAGAAACAATCGAGAAGAGAATAGAGTGATGAATAACACCAGCGTTGCAGGCGATGTGTCCAGGTCCGATACAGGCAGCGTAAGCCATGCGATACGGCAGGTGGCTTTGTTCGTAGAGACCGGAGAACATCTCGTGGTGAGGTCCGAGCGCGAACACCGCCACATCATCGCCACCGTGCGTCTCCCATGTCATGTTGATGTCCACATGGGACATCCATGTAAGCCGGTCACCAAAATCGCTTTCTTGAGTTGGATCTGTTCGCTTACCGTCGACATGACTCCTGAAGCCAGGTCCGTTAGTGTAGGTTAACGTCATGTAGGGAACTCCGTTTGGATCGGGACTATCAGCTGGTCCGAGTATACTGCGTCCTCTTTGGGTATATCCATTAATTGCCATAACGTGAGCGTGATCAGCAGTTACTACTATTAAAGAATCTTCTTCAGAAAGTAGTTCAGTGGCGCGCGCGACTGCTTTGCTGAACTCAATTGTTTCGTCTAGGGCAAGTTCTACCAAATTATCGTGATGCGCGTGGTCAATCCGGCCGCCCTCGACAAACAAAAAGAAGCCTTTATCATTACGGCTTAACATTCTGATTGCAGTCTCAGTCATTTCCTCAAGCGTGGGTTCGGTTGTAATATTGACTGTCTCCATGTGATATAGTAAATGAGATCCTTCAAACAAGCCCAATAGGTATTCTGGTAAATTTTCATTTACTGCGAGTAACTGATTACGGTTCCAAACATATTGATGGGTTACATTTTGCGTCGCCTTTTGGGCTGCCCACTCTTCTATTAAATTTTTACCATCACTTCGCAATCCTGATTGTCCTTCTTCGTCAACTTTATTTGCTGGTATAAATTCACGTCTACCTCCGCCCATAATGACCTGCCGACGCAATGATAAAATAGATAGATAAAAAATATCATACAATATCACTAAAATATAAATTTTTACTATCTGTAGTACTAATAAAGTAAAGTATTTGTAAAAAAATTCCAATAAGTAAAGCTTATTACGCTGTACAAGAATATTTAGAGGATGAACATGTATGGAATTAATGTCTATTGTATGTAATGCAGGATAGCTGCCAGCTAATGTAATAAATTGTACCATTGACTTTGAAAAGAGCAACTGTTGAGTTTCTTGCCGGCTCTTCTGAGCAGAACTGCCTTCCGAACCGGTAGTAGCTTTTTGCTTATATGTTCATTCGTCAGTTCAAAAGTGTTTATAACAGTCTATTTGAATAAAGAATATTTTGAATTTGAATTTAATACCGATTGAATTATAATACATTTTTTTTAAATCGCAATTGTAAAATGTATGGGCAAAGTATTAAGTATAATTTATTTAATTAGTGTAGTGTTAATTAGCGTTTATATTATAATTAGATTACCTTAAATTTATTGCCAGGGTGTGAGTGCACCAACTGGTGCGCTATGTCGGGGCATCTGCTAGGATCTGCTGAGTCTTCTCGCACAGCAGCATCATTCTCCCAGTAGCGACTTGCTACATTTGCATATACCCCGGCAGGAGACGCGTGAGTGACACGAGTAGTCGTAACAACTCCTAAAATAGTGCATTTTAATAAAACAGAGTATTATCGGATGAAGTCGAGTGCTTATTTGTTTAATGATGAAGAATTATACTAACCAGCATCTCGTCCATCGGCTAAGGCCCACGCAGCGATCGATTCTACTTGTCGTGACGTTTGAACTGAAGCTTCGCAATCTCCAAATGGCACTGCAGCAGTGACTCCGATAGCTCCTTCATTATTTTTCACTCCAGATAAATAAGCCGTGGCAGTGCACGCAGAGTCAGCAATTTGTGCATCCACACAATAAGTCTGAAAATATTAAAATTATAATAATTATTGATATCCAATAGTAAGGATTTTTGGCAGCACCACTTTAAGTGAAATCACAGTTTTAACTACTTTACAAAAGCCTAATACGATTTTTGTTTTTCTCAAAAATGAAAAACGTTTTTTTTTTCAAACAAAATAAATAGTAAAATCGTCGTAAAATAAAACGCCATTTGTTGAGGACGACGCACGCACACATAAACCTATCTTAGGGACACCGCCGCACACGCCTCATTCCGAAATCGAGTCGTAGTGATTGGCGATAAAGTTCAAAGTTGTTAGGTTGTACTTTTGCAGTAGTATGTATTTACGTTATTGGTTATTGGTATGTATGCATAACTGCGTCACACGAAATACAGGTATGGATAAACATCGTGAAATGAAAAAAAAATCCTACGTCTAAATTGTTGAGGTATCTTGATGAATTTCTTTAGGTATGGGTTTGAAATATTTATCCCTATGTGCTATTCCCGTAAAAGGAGCGCTGACGCTTCCACCCTAGGTATTTAAAAGGAGATGTTCCCATTGCGCGAGGTAAGACGCACGTACAGCCGTAACCGCTAATGTTAGAAACGTGAAATTTGGACAGATGTTTACTGTCATAACGTGGACACCCAATAAGAAGGGATTTTGAAAAATTTTAACCCTGAAGGGATGAAATAGGGGTTGAAAGTTGGTATGGAAAAATCTTTAAATTGGCACCGATTTTTGTTAAATTTGAAATTCAGACTCTTAAAAATATTTAATTGAACACATATTTCATGATTTCTTGAATTCACTCACTAAACTGCAAATAATTTCATAAATAATATTTAATAAATATTCATGTAATTAGTTCAACCACTCGAGGAAGTGAAATATTTACGTATATATTTCCATTTCTTCGCTCTGGTGTCGAGGCAGAATGTGGCGTTGAGTCATGCCACTCAACACGCAATGCCTCTAGAATTCGGCAGAAAGTGGGGAATGGAGCGTTTGAACACTAGGTTCCCTCTGCCTACCCTGCTGTGTGCGGGATATAGCGTGAAGCTGTATAGTTCAAGTGGGCGAAGCCGCCCAGGCCGGCTAGTTTATTATACAGAAGCTTCAGAATTAATTTTGCCAAGATATGTACGTCTCAAAAATTAAAGAAAATGTCATTTTTATTTTAGCAACGCACTTTACCTTCACGAGTCCTGCTGTTGGAAAAGATTCGAAAGATAGCTCTTCTTCTTCACCAGGTCGTCCGTTTCTTTGTCCCAATAATGTACGAGCAGCTGCTAAGGTTGGTATGGACATGCCGTCACCGAGGAACATTACAACATTACGCGCCTTTTCTGGAATACTTCGTCCTGCATGTCTCTTAATCCTTGCCTCGATAGCGTCTTGTGCATCTCTGAGCCAATATTCTTTAGTGTCTTCTCCCGGGAGGACGGGCGGCCGCGAAGGTTTGCGATGTATATTATGGTAGTCGTCGTTCCATGAGGCCACGCTCACTGACAGTACTGTCACCATCAACAATGTCCACTTCCGCCACATAATGGTAGACGAGCTCTGAATGTTAATTGTGAAGCACAATTTGTTATATATTCACAATTATTCTTATCATTTATCTAATTTTAGATTTGATTTAAATCGTCTCATGTATATAATTTGCGTAAAGCTGTTATCGATTATTTTTATATTATTATTTGTTGTTATAGATTATACTTATTTTTGCTACAGTATCTAAGATAACACCTTGAATTATACATATTATTGCTTATCGAAAAAAAAGGAATTTCATGATTTGTACGATTTACACGTACTTGCATTCTTTCGTATTTAGTTATTAAGTTGCTACTAGTTTGCATGATTTAATTTTAATAGTCGCTAAAAAAATAGTCCAGCAATGGACGTCCTAAGTCTGATTCCTCGATGAATAGACTATTCAATATAAAAATATTTTTTAAATTAAAACCACTAGTTCCTTCAAACTTTCAGTTTTATATCAATAGTATAGATATAGATTTATGCCGTCGTGGCGCACAAGGGTGACTGTAATGCGATGGTTGTGGGTTCGATCCCCACTCGAGGAAACGACATATCCAGCAAATACACTGTGTATTGAGGGATTTCGCCTCGCATTGTTTACCACAGAGGAATCTTTTCTATGAGGGGACATCGAACCAACAACTGTCTTCGGTCAGATGCTATTCCACCTTATATCCAAAAAAAAATTATAAAAATATAATTTCAGTTAGGACACTTTGTTAAACGCTTGATAAATATCTTATCAATGTTTATAAACTTGAGATGGCATATCAGCAATTGATGAAATAGGTGGTACGCTTTTAAGAGGTTCAGTGTCATATGTGCAACGCGTGTCAACTTGCCCACTTTGCCGGGCCACGAGCTCCTCTGAAAAATGTTGCCAAAAAGTTGTTTTTGGGTTTTGATTTTTATAGTCTTCATTACATATCCTCAAAAATCTTTCGGTTTGTAACGTCTTTTTTCATTTCATTATTTCTGGTTAATGTAAAGAGAACTGTGACAAAAATAAAATTTTAATTTATAAAATTTTACTTAGAGTATAAGTTTTTATGTTTTATACATAATTTTTAATATTTTTTGTACAGGTTTTGAACTCTTTGTTATTACTTTTATTTATCTTTTCTTCATTACACCAGATTTACATTTTTATACTTTAAATTGGTCCAAGTAGAAAAAATCTTTTCATATCTATAGCTATACTAGCGATAGAGATAGCGATATCGCACGTGCCCAATACAATTTGAGGACCTTTTACTTACTTTTTTTTATAATCAAAATTTTTATAGAGACTGTCTTGACTCAGCGGTACAGCGTCTTACTGTTAACCCATACAAGGAATGGATATTGTAAAATCTTAACTCTGTTATAAGACTAAGCCTGACACCGAATTCCACTACACAATGTCTCGAGCAGAACTGGGCGGAAAGTGCAGTGTCTCTGGCTACCTTGCTACGTGAGAAATTAAATAAAGCTACTTTCTAAATTTGTGGCATCATTATCTTTTAGAGGATGAATACCACAAAAGACCTCGTTATTTGAACAAACACATGAAACAGTCTCCAAGGCATTCGGCGGAAGCAACATCTGCATACTGGTATGAAAAGGCTCAGAATGGGATAAAAGCTCGTCCACAGTTTGGTAAATCTTCAGGGAGAGCCAAAAATGTTATAATGTTCCTCGGTGATGGCATGTCTGTGCCAACGCTGGCCGCGGCGCGCACTCTCCTCGGCCAACGGAACTCAAATACTGGAGAGGAATCACAGTTATCGTTTGAGGCTTTTCCATCTGTCGGACTCTCTAAGGTAAGTACTAGTACTTTTTTTAACAAATTCTTACCATTGTAACTTGAAAAACTATTTTAAATATTGGCATACAGTAACTATTTGAATATTTTGTTTAATTACTTTTCTCCCCAGATTCGTTATTTTTTTAACGAGCGCAACTGACAATTATATTTAGTATGTATCTAATATTAACTTAAGTAAATCCATATGGCTTTTCCTAGACCTACTGCGTGGACTCTCAAATAGCTGATTCTGCCTGTACTGCGACTGCGTACCTGTGCGGCGTGAAAGCAAACCTCGGCACTATCGGAGTGACGGCGCAGGTGCCCCGGTTCGACTGCCCCGCGTCTGCGAACACCTCGACGCACTTGAACTCTATAGCAGCGTGGGCTCTTGCTGATGGCCGCGATGCTGGTACTTATTATTTTTCATACTTTAAATACAATTGAAAAATAAATTTACAAAGATTTGATAATTTTGCTACAACCTTACTACAATATCTAATTACTAAGCCTGTTTGTTTTTCTTTATTATGTACAGGTATAGTAACAACCACGCGCATCACACACGCGTCGCCCTCGGGGGCGTACGCGAACATCGCCGACCGCGACTGGGAGAGCGACGCCAACGTGCGCGCTGACGGCCAGGACCCCGAGCAGTGCCGCGACATCGCTTACCAGCTCGTCCATACATATCCTGCGAATCAATTTAAGGTTAACATCTTGTGTCTACATATCTTTGAGTTTAAGCTCTTAGGAGATTAACAAAATAATTGTAGTCTGATAAAATAAGTAAATAATAATTTTGTAGGTAATTTTGGGTGGCGGAAGACGGGAATTTTTACCTGAAGATAAAATCGACGAAGAAGGAACTGCTGGTAAAAGATTAGATGGGAGAAACCTTCTTGAGGAATGGCAAATGGACAAAATTAAGCGTAATGTAAGCTACCAATATGTGTGGAATCGAGACCAATTGCTAAGTGTAGGTGATGATTTACCTGAATACTTACTGGGGCTGTTCGAGGGGAATCACATGCAGTACCATTTAGAATCGGATCCGAGTTCAGAGCCAACACTGGCTGAGCTGACCGAGATTGCGATACGTTCGTTGAGCAGAAATGATAAAGGATTTTTCTTATTCGTGGAAGGCGGTCGCATTGATCACGCCCACCATGACAACCAAGTTGAGCTAGCTCTTGATGAAACTATAGAACTGAGTAAGGCAGTCGAACGTGCTACAAGCCTAGTGTCACAAAACGATACTTTGATTGTAGTGACTTCAGACCACGCGCATGTCATGACTTTCAACGGATACACCCACCGTGGAGGGGACATCCTCGGACCTTCAGACGATCTTGGAGACGACGGGGTTCCGTACATGACGCTGTCCTACGCTAATGGACCGGGACACCGACCGCATAAAGAAAATGGTCGAATTGATGTTACTCGTGATGAAGATTATAGTAAGTTTGATTTTTTGTTGTTGTAAATATTAAATCCTTATTAAATTATAAAAATAAATAATGCTAAAGTATAATAAACAATATAAAGTAAATAAAGTTGACAGTAATTTGAATTTTTTTTACAGGGACTACAAGGTGGCGGTCGCATTCGGAAGTACCTCTGGAGCTGGAGACACACGGCGGCGACGACGTCGGGGTGTTCGCTTGGGGGCCTCAGAATGAAATGTTTACAGGAGTTTATGAACAAAATCAGTTGCCACACTTGATGGCCTACGCCGGGTGTTACGGGCCCGGGGTTCAGGCTTGCTCCAAAGAACCTTAAACGTCTAAGAACATAGGAAAATAATTGAAAATGTATTGATATTTTTTTCTAAGATAATGTAGTCATTTTAATAATAATATTTCAGTTTTCTTTTTAGTCAATAATTTCCCTCTTCCCGGTTATTTAAATGTATTATCTTATAGTAATAGACAAATATATAGTATTCTACAGTTGCTAATAAAAGGAAATCTTTGCTAACCTCAAAAATATAGTTGTACAATTGTGTGCTACAGAAGTTTAAGTGTCCACTCAAGTTGGTGCTACCATCAATCACGGTGGTGGTCGTTAAAAGAACAGTCGGGGATCACGCGAGCAAGTGTCAGAGAGAGAGGAGGTGAGGGTGTGGGGGGGGGGCGGCGTAGGAGTAGCGCTTATTGACAGGCATTGTCCCGCTGACGCAGATTAATGTCCCGCACTCGACTGTATCATCGCTTTACAACTATATAGCGGGAGCGTTGACGCCTGCTCGTGACTGGTCGTGGGTTCCATCCTCACTCGAGGAAAATAAACTATTTATTGAAATTTATATTTTCATTTCTTCGCTCTGATGGTGAACCGAGTATCTTGTCACCAAGTTCTCTCTGCCTACTCTGCTTGTACAGGCTAATTAAATAGCTAATTTAATTTTAATTTAAGTTTCTCTGGCAGACAAAACGCGGCTTTGAATTCCCTCGCTAAACACGAAATATTTCACAATATAGGCAGGTAGTGAAGATCGGAGTGTCTTAACACTAAATTTCCGCAACCTGTAGCGCTATGCTAGAAAAAAAGAATTTAGGTACCTGCAAAAGTATAGAAAAGGCCAAACGACTAGACTTTAAAAACCAACGATTTTATGAAAACAAAATATGTAATAAATCTATTTAGCAGAACAGTGTAATTTAGTAGTTGCGAGGAGGTCCCGCCCGCGGCGACCCCGCACCCCCGCTCTCCCCTTTACAAAGCAGCAAGGAGCGACGCTCGTGGCTACTAATTGTCACTGCTCTACCGCTAGTTATTATTTAACTGCTACTTTTATTTAACTTGTGTCAAAATAATTTAAATAAAGTTCAACACGTCGTTTTAATGGCAAATGATGAATATTTGTTTTTTCTCAACCCCGCGGCGTTGAGTTTCGATACTCAATAAGTAATATCTCGAAAATTCGGGAGAGAACGGAGTGTTTCTGCACAAGGTCCCCTCTACCTACCCTGCTATATGTTGGATACAGTGTAAACCTAAAAAAAATATTTTATTTTTATATACCTAAGTATTACCAAATCTTTGCGGATGATGTCAAAACATTATGGTGACTAAAAGTCATTTTCTGTCCTTCCATACGGCTCAGAGGCGGCGAGTATTGGATGGAGGAAACCAACATCGTGTATTAAGTCCGTATACGAATATTAAAGTACATATTCTCTTCAAAATGTATGATCATACAATGATCAGTGTAACTTTCGTTTCTTAAAACGATGTTCTCGGGGCACGTCACATCAAACTTAGCGATAATAAACACATGTATGTTACACACGGACTGATTAGATTAATATGAGTATCTATGTTAGTAGTTGACAGTGCTAGAGTTACCTACTCCTGTGACCTCGTTGGGAAATCTTTACAAATTCTGATATTGAACGATTATGGATAATGACAGTTAGTTAATAATATCAATTAATCATTAAAATGATAATGACATATTCAATATTTTTATTTCTTCGCTCTGGTGTCGAGGCATGGGCAGCGCCGCGGAGAGTTGAACCACTCAACGTGCAAAGCCTCCAGAAAAATAAATAAAGATCTATCTATTTGTCTCTATATAAAATGATCAATTAAGATGTAGGCCGTCTCAGCTACCTGCTTACCCTGCTAAATGCGAGATACAGCGTGAAACTAAAAGTAAATATATAAAAGAGCATTGACAATTACACGTACCGATATGAAAGTACCTATTACGCATTTAATAAAACATTGCTATGTAATGATGCCTGCTATGTATGTCGGTATCAGACCTTGAGGTTATCTTATCCAATATATTGTACTTAAATGTTTATCTTTAAAGATCAAGGTTGTGTGTGCTATATAACTATATAGGCTTAGAGACAGAGTAGAGACGTGTCAGTATGCGTGTTAGTGCGTGTTCCCAGAGTCCGATGCATTATAATATATAAACTATAAACAACCCTCCTAATTATTGGGAACAATTGAAAGAGAGACATTCATTGTCAGTCTCGTAAAGTGATGAAAAAGCAAATAACTATTTTCGAAATTGTCTTACTTTTACCACCGCTTCATTTTCGAGATAATTAGTGTTCAGTTGCGAAATTCGCGTTTGTTATCAAAGCGCGATAACGAAAATAATTCGTTCCCCCCGAGTGGTATCGAACCCACAACCGGCGCGTTGTTAGTTACTCGCCGCGCCGCCGCGTCCGATAGCTTTTATTTCTCGATATTATATTGATTGTCACAACCCTAAGTAAAACAACGCCGTCGAATTAGTATCGCTTGATATCGGGGTGGCGTGTATTAAAGTTCAGGGTAGCACGAAAAGTAATCCCTTTATTTTACTTTATATTTAACAGACCATTTAACGATTTGTTCAACAGTTGTTGTCATTTTGTTGGAATTTTTTAAATTATTGACACAACGTGGCCGAGGCCCGTCACTGCGCAACGGAATGTATATGACTAATGGTCATTAGTTCAAATCTAATTTGAAGGAAGATTTTGTATTGAAAAATTAAGCAGCTTCACGCTTTTTCCATCATGGCAGGATAGATACAGATGCCTAGTATTAAGACATTTTGTTCTTCATTTTCCTATAACAAGACGTTGCGGGACAAACGAAATTAAAAAATATTTATTCCCCCAAGTGGATATCGAACCCACAACCATCACTTTTACAGTTACACACATATTTTTATTTTAATATACACTTTTTTAGCCTGGTGAAAAATTAATCGACATGTGTCTAAAATAATTACAAAATTTGTATTATGTAGATCGATAATGCACCAGGGACAGCACCTACACGCGCACACACGCGCACTCGTCGCGGCAACACATTCAATATTGTATTCAATATGATGTAATAATTGTATGTCTTGTTATTTATAAATTATATTTTTTATAAAATAGTTTGGTCACACCATACACCTACTGAGCTAAAGCGTTTGTGAGACAGAACCCACTCGACACGCAATGTACGTCGGACCACAAAGTAATCTAAAACAGTTCTGGTTTTTATATGCTTTTATTATTTTTGGGTACGGAACCAAAAGAAGAAAACAATATTAAACATAAAAAATATATAAAATACAATACAAAATGAGTTATATTTTTAATACATTTCGTATACGCAAGGGTTGTTAATATAACAACGTCTATTACTAAATCAGGCGCGGATTATAATGTCAATTTAGTAAGTGAACCGTCGAGCGATGCACATGCACACTCCGGTCGCAAGGCGCGCGGGCGAGGCGAGGGTGCATCATGTTTCAATTACACGTCACGCAATAAGTTGCTGGTGCAGGAGACACCCTCTCCTCTCATAGTATCCTGGTAGTTGAGGTCCTCTTATAGTCCAGGAGTTGATTGAATTGTAAACTCTTTAATTTAGACAAAAAACACTTTTTTTCTAAATGAGTTTTCTTGATCAGTTATTTCTCAGCTTTACATTTATTTTCCATCGAGGAAGGAAGGCTGAGAGAACTTACTGTGATAATATTAAACTAAGTTTAAAATATAAATGTCTAAATATTTAAATAATTATTTCTTATCCTAGAGTCGCGAAGTCCCGTCAATTGATATCTTGCACATTGTTCAAATTGAACGACCGAATATTAATTTCAATTGCTTATTTGTTAGAACAATAAAGTGCCTTCGTACTGATTATGGCACTCATTGCAGCTACAGTACTCGTACTCGCCTGCACGGCGCAAGCGACGCAATCGGAAAATTAAATAAGCAATATCCTATTCATTTCTTATTTATAATTCATCCCATCGAGTGAGAATCGAAAAAAATATTAACGACAGTAAGCATATAGAACAACCAAACAAATAAAGTAATAATCTATAAAGTATTCATACATTGCTTCCCGCTTTATCTTTAGCGGAGAAGTCGGAGAGAACGGAGCGCAAAGCTAGATGTTGGACGCCGCCGCAACTAAACCCAATCTTACATAATATCATGGACATAAACACCAACGCAATTGAGAGTTTTTTGTGGTTTTCCTTAATAAAGTAGTAAGTGCTAAAAAATAGTTTTTCTTAAAAATACTGCCAGAAGAGGCCGCATTACGGCTGGTTCTCACGCGGAAGAACGAATTATTTAATTTTTCGGCAGCAAGGAAAAGGCTGACGGTGAACATACTATCTCGAAAACCGGAAGATACGTGGGAGAGACTTAACACTAAGTTCCTTACTCTATCACATGCGGTATACAACACCAAGCTAAAAAAGGTTTATTTTATACTGTTGTATATTTGTAGAGTTCCATACCTCAAAAGGAAACAACGAAACCCTTATGGGATTTATGTTTACTTAGTTGCCAATCTGTTCATCTATCAGGTCCATTCATCTCCAGATTGCGTGGAGGTATCGAGTTAAAATTAATATCAAATATGCAAGTCTTCGGTCCCGGTCTTCGTTGCTTCGCTCTGGTGTCGCGGCAAAAGTGCGGGGTTGAGGTCCGCCACTCAACACGCAATGCCTCCAGTATTCGGCGAAAAGTGGGAAACGAAATGTCTAAAATTTAAATTTCCGAGATGTATATCTATACTAATATAATAAAGCGGAAGAGTTTGTTTGTTTGTTTGAACGCTAAGATCTCTGGATCTACTGGTCCGATTTACATTGTTTTTGTTTTGTATGAAAGCTGCATTCTTCAGAAATGCTATAGGATATATAACATTACATTACACATAAGTACTAATATATTTTAAAATACTTTCTTATTTGACATGCAATTTATTCTGCCATGTTAATAACAACCGTCGTTGCAACGCAACCGTTACCGCGACATTTTGATATTCATCCTTATGAAAATAAATATAATAGTCACTTTTAGTATTTTATCTAGATTGAAATTATAGTTACTGTATAACATTCTAATAAATAATTAAGGAGATGTCACTGATTCGAAATGATCTAGCCTACGGGCGGCTCAGTATGACCGACGCGAAAATATTGTTATAGTTCAAGCAGGCGTAGCCGCGTCCGGGTCCACTAGTGCGAGATATAGCGTGAAAGTGCTTTATATATTTTTTTTCATTTATAGTTATTTCATAAGAAAAACGTCATTACAAACTTACATTAGTAGTTCATTTCAAGAAAAAACGAGTGCATACGCCTGCAAACTACAGTTTGTCTTCTTTATTTGCTGAGTAAATAACACCCTATATATAACTATTACAAACTAATATTTGTAGTTTGTAATGGAACAGGTACATGATGCACATGCGCCTGCTAATTTAAATTCCATCAACTTTTGTAAATTGTGCTTCCCGTTGACGCTCGACCTACAATCCTGAAATTGGCACAGAATCCTTAGTCCGACTCGTACTGGAGCGATTTTTATGTTGAGCGGCGGCGGCGGCGGCGTTGAGGTCCGCTACTTAACTCGTAATGTCTTCAGAATTCGGGGGAAAGTGGGGAAAGTGTCTTAACACTAAGTTCACTCTGCCTACCCTGCTGTATGCGGGATACAGTGTCAAGCTGATAAAAAAAATAAAAAGTCATATATTATTATGTAAATTAATTAATTTACTTAACAGAATACTTCCGGCCGGCTTTTTATCGAAAAATTGAATGTCAAAATATTGAAAGAAATTTTAAAAGTTCACATCTCTAATCTCTATTTAACTATGTTGTAACTATATAATATATATGTACTCGTATGCATGAGATGCAGTAGACCCAACGACACGAGCGGCGTCCCCCAGGACCAGGAGCAGGTCCTGACTCCTGGCGGTGCGTTGCTGCGCCGCGTTCATTAAAAGCGCAATTAGCGGAATGCACCACATTACGAAATGTCATTCGTCAAAATTTCCCTGAAGAGGGTATAGCCCTCCCAGTAGATATAGCCCTCTGTACTCCTCACTTCTCTCCCTCCTTACTTCTGTTTTCCCTCCGCTTTGCCCTCCCCTGTCCCTGTTGCCCTCCCTCCTCCCCTCTCGCCTGTACCGACCTGCACTCCGGCAGTATGCCGCCCGCCCTTGCGTCGTAACGCAAGTCTATACGAAAGCTCGCTCAACAAACTTTTTCGATAGTACTAACGATCTCAATAGTTCAAAGTTCTATTCTCGAGTGATGTCATTTATTGTTTTAGTGATATTTGGTGAAGTGTTATGAATGTTTTGTGAACATTTGTGAGTTAAGTGAAGTTGGAGATTAATGATATACGATACGGTAAGGATGATGGCTGTAGATACGTGTGTGAGGATGTTTTAAATGTAAATATTGCTGGAAACTATTTTTATATTATTTATATTAGTGCATCTTGTATCTAGTGACTTGTACTTACAATAAATTTTATATAAAATATCTTATCATACCAAGACATTATAGCGAATTTAAATTACAAAAATACAAAAATATTAGAAATTTCAACAACTTTAAATTTTAATTAGAAGACTTTTCTGAAATCTTAAACGAAACAGAAGTTATAAACAAAACTAAAACTAACTGTTAATAAGGCACAGACGCACAGTATCTGACTATGAATGCGACGGTTGTGGGTTCGATTCCCATTTAGGGGAAATGAAATATTTTCATTTCTACGCTCTCGTAACAAGAAAAACCTCGACTTTGAGTTCTGCAACTTAACACGCAACGGCTCGAAAATTGGTGCGTAGGGAACGGAGTGTTATAAATCTGGACGATTCCCGCTGCGTACCCTGCTGGATGCGGTAGGGAGAGCTGGCTGTGGCTTGAGGTTCAGTTCTGGTGTAAACTGCAATTAGAGGCATTGTTACACCGTGATTGAGACCACAGTTCGGCTCCTACGTACGAGTATATATATTTTAAATAAAACGTTTGAAGCACTTCATAATTTGATGTTCTTGTGAGTAATGAACATAAAGTAGTCGCGTTCCTGCGGACGAGTTGTTTACTGCGCGCGGGTCGTTATCCAGTACTAAAACAATTTTACAGTATTGCTGGTAGAATGTAAATATTAAATAAGGCTTTCTTGCTTCTAACTGTTACTAATATTATAAAGCTGAAGAGTTTGTTTGATGGAACACGCTAATCTCAGGAACTACTGATGTCATCGAAATTATATTTTTGTGTTAGATAGTCATTGAAGAAGGCCGTGGACTATATTATATGACGTTATTGCTCCATATCTGTTTCGTTTGCGTTTTGGGTGGCGGGCTTAATGACGTGTTTCGGATACTAATGCGGGAAATTAAAAATAAATTGATTAAACATAATCATTCCCTCAAGTGGGGTCGAACCCACAACAGTCACGTTCACAGACGCTTCCCAACTTCTCTAAGGCGGCATCCTACGTTTTTACTTAAAATACGAATATTTCGTCGATTTCATCAATAAAGCTAGGGCTCCGGGATTTCATTACACTATTTTCCATATTAATTTAAAGAAAAATACATAAACAATGCAATCTGTATTGTTAGAAATCGGAAGCTGTTAACGTTTTACAAAAACACATATCGTTTCTACCGTGTTCGGGAAGAGATTCCACGTAACAATACTACACACGAGCTTCCTTCCGATAGGGACCTACTGCCCGCGCTTAACACAATTCCACTGCTTTTATAGTCACTATATTTTCACTTCATATATTTTCATATATTTTCACCTACATCTACCAACTTTTACACGAGTACGTTAACAATAGAATATTATAAATTACTGTGATGGGTACTTCATTTTTTAAATGCAAAGGTCTATGGGTCCCACAGGTCTATGGGTCCCACAGGTCTATGGGTCCCCCAGATCTAGGGGTCCCCCAGGTCTAGGGGTCCCCCAGGTCTAGGGGTCCCCCAGTATCCGCGCGTCAACTTGTCTCCCTCCGCCCTGCTCACTCACCGTACAGATACAGCCAATTATGTACACTCACCATTTTTTGTATTCATCGTCTCATTAATAAAATGACAAAATCGTAAATATTTAGAAAATAATCAGTTAAGTGCGAGTCGGAGGCTTCGGAGACAACGGACTCGAATTGCAAAAAATACGTTTGTGTTGGAGAGTCCACTTATCGAGGACACAGAGCTACAACATGGCTATATAACATGTTTGTTGCTGGGAGTTACTTCAGGTACTTAGATATTTACATTTAATACCCTTTTTATTTTCTTACTTATTGTGAGTGAGAGACTAATTGGTTAATTCCTATATATATATTAGAAACATGAACACAGGAAGGAAAGTAAGATCCGATATTCTTGAGTTTCACATAAAGTGAAAATTTGTGTACCTATGTACATCTTTTAGAAAATGTATAAATTTTCGAATTCCCCTTAAACTTGAAACCCCTTAAGTTTCTAAAAGCACAAGTTCGATCCCCATAACGTTCAAATTTTTATACGTATTTTAAAAAATATATATTTCTTCTCTCTCATTCGGATTCTCTCTTATGCGAGTCGAACTGCCCGCAAAGGATTCCTTATCAATCTCAAGATCGTAGGTCAGCGAGAAGTGCAATTTAAAAAAATTTCTAGGCTTTCGAGTAAATAGTGAAGCGAACAAATATAAGCTTGTAATTATTTTTTTCTATGAAATACTTATCACTTTTCGTATTTATTGTTTATTTGTGTTGTAAATTCTACTACACAATGCTGTGCATGCATGCATGTGCATGTCTCAGGGACCGTAGATCTAAACAATTGATATAAATTTCAGGTTGATATTCTCATGTGATAAATGACGGAACAGACGAAGAATAAAGTAATCCTATATGGTTTCCGTTTATACCTTTTGTATCTTCTATAAAGATATTAGAATTCTCAAAGCGGACATGTCTGCCGATACGTAAAGCAAAAGTAAGAACGCATATCAAAGTAACTCAGCGGTAGTCAAGCCGGTTTACTTTCGTCTCTACTACTAGTTAGAACTACCTCTAGTAAGGCTTCGATGCTATTGTGGAATAGTTGCGAATAGCTTATTATTCGAGAAAAGAATTGCGTTTTGAGTAGCGGAACTCAACGCCGCGTGACGCCGCCGCAGACAGTGTCGTTGTAACGTTATCTATGTATAAGCACCAGTCTGAACAGCGCTAGTACAGTCGAGCACGTTTGATTACACACTTGCGAATCGCGAATGATACATGCGAAGTTTTCAATGTTGTTTATTTTCTTTATGTAAAAATACATATTTTTTCGTTTGGACGCGAATACAGAAAATATTTTTTTTAGATTCACGCATTGTATCCCTCATATAACAGAGTAAGGGAGGGTACCTTGGGTTCCCCCAAGGTACCCTCCCCTAGTTGAGATGCTCCGGTTCCCATTAAGACACTTTCATTCCTCAATTTCCACCGAATTCTTAAGGTATTGCGTGTTGAACCACGACGCCATTCTTTATTATCAGAGCGAGGAAATGACAACATCAAATATTTTATTCCACTGATTGGGAATCCAACCCATAACCGCCGTGAGTGCAGTAGCACGCGCGCAAGCGTGCACCACCTGCGCCACATGACCTCAGTAGCCATATTATACACTTTTGAAAGTTTCTCAAAAGCTTTATAAAAAGTAATTGTTTTCAACTTAACCGCAAGATCTCAACTGTAGAGTCCAGTAATAAAATTAGAGGAACCGCAGGGAAGTAGACGGACGCGGAACTTCTGTCTTTAGTTTGTTTTGTGCTTAAAGTGTTCATTCCAATAGTAATATGTGTATTTGAGCGGCACGGCACGTTGTGTATTAACAAGACAAAGCGTGACGCTGAGTTCAACCACTTAATAGTGGTTGAACTCAGTGTCTCAAAAATTAGGCGGAGAGTGAAGAACGGAGTGTCCTAACATTAAGTTTCTCCCTGCCTCCGCTGCTGCGGGATACAGTGCAAGACTGAAATAAATTACTTAACCCGTAATAGGGAAATTCTAATTATTGAAATAAAATATGAATATAAATACTCGTGGCCATCGCAGCGCAGCGGCATAGTGTCTGACTGTAAACAAGGTTGTGCGTTTGAATTCATTTTGGGGGTTCCGGCGTTAATCACGTTCCTGCTGCGTGCATGCATATGTGCCGGGGGTGTCCCCCCAGAAAGTGTGATCAGTTGTATTTGCTAACAGCGGTAATCTCAGGGAGATCTCATATTGTAAGACTATAAGATAATACGAAACAAAAATGTTTTTGAAGAAAAATGATAGTAACGGAATTTGAAGGCTTAAATATTTACTAGTCTTAAAGTACGGGCGCGTCACGCGGCACGGTTCAGTAAAGGGTGAGTACCCGTGACGGGACACCTCGCGGCGTCACTCCAGCTAATGACACGCTCTTGTATTTACAATGTTCTCGACAAAAGGGAAACAAAACGAATTGTTACGACGTGAGCCGGCTTTGTTCGCTTAATACGCGCTCCCCGACCTCCGCATCCGCTTTCGCTTTCCACTCCCGCTTTTCCCTCTCCGGCATCAGTAATTGACTCGTTCCGTACGTTACCATATGAATTTTAATTGGATTGGAACTTAAATCCACTGTCGCAAGTTTTCAAGTAACTCTTGTTCGTATGTATGATATTTGCTGCGATCTCTTTACTTTTTATTTGTATTGTGTCGTATTGTCAATTGTGATTATTCGCACGAGAACAAGCTCGCTCAGGACTCTAGTGTTTGCTGAATCAGGTTGATAGGTTGCGTAATATTCTGTTGAATAACTCAGGAGGTGGCAGGTTGTGAGTTCAGTTTCCGCCGCGCTTAGCCTCGTCGCGGCGTTAAGTTCTGTCACTTCACTTCAGAATTATGCGGAAAGTAGGGGACGAAAGTGTTTTAATGAGAATATAGTGTCTTATAATCAGGATTAGATACATATTATTTTTTCATTTTTAGATAATATTTTTAAATGATCCAATCAATTAAGATTTACATCCAGTTGCGATGTACTTCCGTCTTCCACCATCACCTGAACCCCACGCTTTAGCTTCTTACCGGAGCGAGACAATAAGAATAATTAGTTCACATCAGCTACCACTCGGGGATTGAATCTACAACAATAGCGTCTACTCTCACTCGCTGTGCCGTTGCGAAGCGGCGCGACTTCAATGATTATTTACAATTTAATTTTATACAAATTTATACTTATAATAAAATCGTAAGAGGGTCGGTGTCTGTACTTAGAAGATATTTAAAAAAAAGTTATTGGGAACCTTTATTAACATAATAGATAGAACCCGAAATAATGATTTTTAATTTTTTTTTGTCTGTTTGTCAGTGCGTTTGTAATCGCTAATCTCAGGATCGCCTTAACTGATTTAGATGCGGTTTTCACTAGTGGATTCTGGCAAGTTTCCGAAAACATTATTTTATTACAATAGGATCACAAATAAAAAAGTTATGTCAATTTAAAGTACTTAGTTCGAGAAATTTGCTAATTGCCATAACAGTTATTTTATACAACTGCTTTACTGAATTGGCTGAATCTTTAGTTTTCAATTTATTTATTAATATTTCTATTTCAAGCGGGCGAAGCCCCGCACGGGCCCACTAGTATATGATAAAAATATAGCATAACATATCAATAGTCGTACATCAGTAATAAACTGTTCACCGAATGTAAATTTGTAAACTGAATGATGTAGCTAGTACAACTTGATGTACTCGCACGTCCAGCGCGCAGGTGCATTCATTGTTGGAACACCAGATTATCATCATGTATCAGGTAAACACACGAACACAACACAATCGATTTTTCATCATCAGTCGCGTTTGACATATTGTTTAGGCAATTTCTATGAATTGTAACTGAAATGTAAATACACGAGGCCGTCGTGATGTAGAGGCATCGGGTGAACGCGACGGTTGCGGGAATAAAATGATTTCATTTATCCGCTGCGGGCAGGATGTGCAATGTCTCCAAACCTACTGGTACCTAATGTTTGGTCGAACTGGAGAAATCATAACTATCCTTTTCTTCCGTCCGCCTGGTGCCACCGAGCTCACAACTGTTATACATACATACATAATAAACACTGAGAATTATCCATCAACATTCACAACACTACAAGTACCAACAGTCAGTAGTGGAGCGAGCTGTGGACACAGTCTTCCTAGGCTAGTGGACCTACAACATTTGCTCGAGTAGGTGATGCCTAGGCACTTGGTGCGTGCGAGCGAATTCCTGAATGAGGCTGTAGCTTATTTAAGAAACGAGGCTAGCCGTGGTGCAGGGGCACTAGCGTGTGAGTTTTATTCCTATTTGAGAAAATTAAATAGGTATTTAGTATTTTTATTTCTATCGGTGTCGAGGGAAAAGGTCGGGTGCCACAATTTGGCGGAAAGTGGGAAGCGGAGTGTCTCTTAACACTAGGCTCCCTCTGCCTACTCTCCTATGTGCGGGATGCAGCGTGAAGCTGGTCATCAAATGGAACTAATTGTGTTATGTATGATATATGACACATACTAATTACTCGAAATAAGTTCATTTGCAGATATATTGACATTCCAAATACTCTAAATTGGAATTCACTAGCTCTTAACATGTTACATTACTTCTATTAAAGCTTGCATCCATATCGCAGTGGGCCGGCGTCAGACTTTAAGCACGTTGTTCGCGGGTTCCAATCCTAAGAGGGGAATAATTATATTTAATTTAGAGTTTCACTCCCACGCTTTGGCAGGCAAAGCAGACGTTAAGTTTCTTTACTCAACTCATACTCTAACTTCCAACATTTGGTGGAAAGTTAACGGAGTGTCGTAACACTAGCTTCCTACCTACTGACTTTCTATAACAATCCGCAGAATTTGCAACAAGAACTTATAACAAAAAAATATTTATTTTGTTTCAGATGGACACCCTTACGCTCGCGATATTCTAAGTAATTTTAAGATATCCTAAGTGGTCATCGTCATATAACTTGATAAGAGATGGGCGGCCAGCGCGCGCACCGCCGCCGGCTGCTGCGCCTCTCGTAGTCCTCGAAGCACGGAGTCTGCCTGTCTCGCAGGATGGCTGACGACAACACGATCATAGAGGGCACTGTCAAATTTCGGGATGGCAAGAAGGTAGGTATCCTGAATCTAGTAGAGCAGGCAGAGGGAACCTAGTATTAAGACACTCCGATATCTACACACTGGCCAATTTTCGACACATTACGAATAGCAGAACTCAATGCTGTTCTTTGTCTTGATACCAGAGCGAGGAAAGAAAGATAATTAATTTCACAGAATGAGAATCGAATCCACAACCGTTGCCTATACAATTTGACACGATATGTAAAGTACATCTATATTAAAGGTCCTATTTGTCCACAGTGGAAGTCGCGATGGTGCGTCATGCGGAAGCTGTCCCCAGTCGCAGGTAGGCGAATACATTTTCATAGTAATATTTAGTTTAGCCGACTCGACTGCCTTACTGTCCTTGTCAACACCAGGCCGAGTGGAACGCCGAAAGTAATTACATTTAATATTACTGTTAATTAATTATTTATAAGTAGGTTTAAGCAGCCTTTACTATCCAAGCTTCTCTCCCTACCTAGTCCCAGTACTACGCACCCTTGTTCGTGCGATAACAGATATTCATAATGTAACTAGTGACTGACTCACATCCGTAACTTTTACTTGAGTATCAGACTTTATATCTTATTGATTGGTTTTAGCTATGCGTTGATATATTTTACTTTTTTATGCTTTTCTATTTATATCAACAGAAAAGGAATGCAAATAAAATACAAAGTGGGGAATAGAGTGTCTTAACTAGGTTTCTAGGTTCCCTCTGCCTATTCTGCTACGTGCGAGTCACGCCGTTAAGTAAAAAAAATGCATATAGCATAGGTCTTTCGTTACTGAGCGACAGATGAGACTCCGGACGGCAGAAACTCCTTAAAACAAAATACAAAATTGTGACAATTTAAGTTTTGATATTTTATTCGTCATCAAGTATTTTCAAAATTGTTCCCATATAGCCGGGAAAGTGGGGGGACATTAGTATAAAGATACTGTATTTTAACGACTTACGTAATTTTGTTATAAATACGTTTGCAATTTAACTAATTTAGTGAACAGCTAACAATGCCTCCTGAATTCGGCAGAACGTGAGGAACGGAGTGTCTTAACACTAGGTCCCCTTTGCCTACCTGAAACTGATTTGATTCTAACAACAAATTCTAAATTCCTTACTTTATTGAGTGTTAGTAGCTTAGAATTAATTTTAAATTAAATAACTTTCAATTGACCTAGGTACTTATATTATACACGTCCGTTTATACCTAGACGTCAAAAACTACTGAGTCGATTTTGATGAAACTTGAACAGTTCTTTAAGATGGACTATAGTAATATATTTTTAAAATAAAAAGTCAGACGCTTAGACCCAGACGACTTTTAGGTTACGAGAAATTTGTGAAGAACATACATACATTTTCGTAGCCTATTATTTACTTAATTTCAAAAGTAGGGAAGGGAGTGTCTTATTGTTAGTTTACTCTGCCTTCTCTGCTATTCACGGTATAAGCGTGAAAGTACTTATGTGCTTAGAAATATGTTTAATATTGGAACCCACGACCGAGTAGCGGTCTGCACAGCCACACGATAATTGAACATGTATGACCTGAACAGTAATTACGAGGCATTAGCGATGCAAGACGCAGCCGGCGCGCGGGCCGCGGGGCGCGGGGCGCGGGCGACCGGGGCGGGTGATGCCTCATGTCAAATAGATATAATATACGAATACATACAATATATGATTTAATTAATGTTTGTAATTTTTCCATTTTTTATAGTTCCGGATGTGCCATCTTAGATCCTTAACCTACATACCTAACCTACTTTCTAAAGTAATTTAACGAATATACCATACAAAACGCATTGAATTCCGCCATTTAACACGCAATGCCTCAAAAATACGGCGAAGAATGGAGAACGGAAGTGTCTTAACGCTAGTTTCCCAAGTTCTCTTTGCTTACCACGCTATGTGCGGGATACAGCTTGAAGCCAAAATATATTATAGATTAAAGTACAACACACCGTTTTATAATTATAAAATTAAATACAATAAATGAATACTGTAGAAACAATTGAAAATCTAATTAAACCATAAATAACTTTAAATAATAATTACTTCATATATCACGTTTCATTCTATTGATTGTTTGTTAATAGGAAGACTCGATTTAATAAGTCGATAATGAGCGCGGTCGACTCGATTAATTATGTAATGGAAATGGCACACAGACTACTACTACACTAGACTACCATATCATATACTACGATCACCATCAGGTGACCCGAACTCTCGTTTGGCTTGTCCTTTTTCCAAAAAAAAAATATTCGACTAAAAATGAGAAACAAAGTGTCTTAACGTTAGGTTCCCTCTGCCTACC
This sequence comes from Heliconius numata, assembly GCA_016802625.1. Lineage (NCBI taxonomy): Eukaryota > Metazoa > Arthropoda > Insecta > Lepidoptera > Nymphalidae > Heliconius > Heliconius numata. Next base: position 22,535 of record JAEBDU010013522.1, read on the forward strand.
CTGCTATGTACGGGAAGCTGGAAAAAACCCCCCCTACTAAGTCAGTATACTACTTACACATTAAGTAGATACATGCGTACATGGTCCAACATCTGTTAATGAAACGCGAACATCCATTTACAGTAACGACGTGAACAGAAATGTTCGAAATGAAAGGCTTCTCTTTCTCTTACAACCATTTCAACGCGAATGGAAATATTCAAACGGTAATATGAATTTGAATGATAAATTTAATGTTCAATCGAGTGCGTCTTGGAAGTGCAGGCGACAGCGACAGGCGACCCCCCCCTTCTCAGAGAGAGACCTCTGCGAGTGCAGATGTCACTTGTTCCTTTTATTTTAGTTTAGAAATTGAACTTTACTTATATTTTTATTTATACGAGTACACCTATGTGCAATATTTTGATGTTAGTCGTGGTGTAGGGGTACGACTGTAACCTCAAGAGGTTGAGAGAGAGAGAGAGACGATATTTAATATTTTCATTTTCCGCTCTGGTGTCGAGGCGAAACGTAGTGTTTTGTTCCGCTGCTCAGCACGTGATACTTCTAGAGTTCGGCGGAGAGTGATGAACGATAATATGTTAATGAGAACGGAGTGTATTAACATTAGATTCCTACGTTTTCTCTGCTTAAACTGATCTGCGCGGGACTTATTTTTCTTATAATTTTTTATGATTTAACTAAAAAATAAGAAACAATCTTTTCGTGTTGCATAGTCCATTTATTGAAGAAGGTATTAGGTTACCCACTGTACCGACGGTAAGACTTAGAGTGCGTCATGTGTCACAACGAACGAACAAAACCGCAGGCAAAAGCCAGTGCATAAATAAAACCCAAAATTGAAATACTGGTTGAGAAGACAAAGGAATCACATATCAGAAACGAACGTACAAAATTTTATGAATAATTTCCTTTCATTTGCACGTATCGTGGAGTGCAGTCAAATAAAGTTTGACGTGAGGTACATTCGAGGTACTTGCGAGGTACCTCGCAGGTACCTGCGAGGGGGGGGGGGGGGGAGAGTGTCGCGCCTCACGCTTCACGCCGCTCTCTTAAAATAATTGAGACTCTTCAATGCATCTTATATTGTTTTTGAAGCTCTCAAGCATCAAGTAGCTACGAGTACGTCTACATGACGTGAATCAGGGTAGCCAGAGGGAACCTAGTTCGCTGCGCCACGACGACCTCTCAAAAGAATTCTTATTCTTATTATTATACCCTACGTACTTTATTGTATAATTTTATATTAGCGAGTCAAGGTCGCCGGCGTATAGGTCACACAAAGAGGGGCCCAGTGCATTGTTAGCGGCGATAAGTAGCGGCACGTGCCCCTCTCCTGGGGGAGAAGGGCAGGCGTGATAAGGGTGATAAGGACAAAGGGGGGAACAGACAGGGTCATCGGCACGCCGGGCACGCTCGGGAGGGGGGGGGGGGGACTGGATTGGAGGGGTCGCAGGTTCGTACCGGTGCACGTGAATCAATCCTGATTGCCTTCATAAATATTGATGAGCGCTTAGAGGTCATCAATTCAATGATCAGGGATTATCATTAAATTGTTTTTGTAATATTGCTTTGTTATTCAAATTGGCCGGTCTCTTGATGCAACCCTCTTGAACCTGCACTCTGCACTCTGCTCTGTGCGGGTCGACGGAGACCTGCGTGCAGCGCTCATTAATTACCAGCGGGCTCCAGTGTGCGCTCGCTGGGACGCAAATTGCGCCACGAGCTTCTAACGATCGCGTTTTAATTCAACCCCGCATTATTTAAACGTATTAATTGGACGACGCGGCCGCTGCATAACATTTAATACCGTTTACCGCTAATTTAAATTTGAAATTATACCTACGTCATATATGGGTGTGAGTGTGTCCTCGTTGGTGCCGAATTACTTCCGTTGGCGGTAGCTGTGATCGTCATGTAAACACGGCGTGATATCAAATGACGTCACTTTGCCCGCAAATTGGGTGGAATTAATATTATCATTCATATCTTATTTTTTTTTGGCGTCACTTTGTATCCCGCATGCAGTAGGGTAGACAGAAGGATCTTAGTGTTAAGAAGAAGTTCCCCATTTTCTGCGGAAGTCTGGAAGCATGGGGTGTTGAAAGGTGGAACTTTGCCCCGAAACCAGACCAAAGAAATGAAAATATTAAATATCCTACAACCTGTCGCGCCACGTCTGGCCGCTATTTATGTTAGCTAGTTACTAATTTTGGTATAAAATCACTTGTTGAGTCTCCCTTATATCTCGAGTGCCAACTTGAGCTCATTACAATAAGTTAAAATTGACAATCTCAAGAGAAACAAAAGTGAAGACTGCTCTTCTATTATAGTAATATTCAAATGTCACAAAGTACCTACTCTCTTGTAGGCACTTGTCCCGGGTGGTCGCCGACAACAACTCCTGGCGGTGTCTCTTATATATACTAATATTATAAAACTGAAGAGTTAGTTTGATTGAACGCGGTAATCTCAGGAACTAAAGGTTCAAAATAAAAATGTATTTTTGTTCATTTATTAGGGCAGACTATATGTATACCTACATCTTGTTCAGTTAGACATGCGGGGCAGGAGTCGCCGCGGGAGGGCGCGTAGTTATCTCTTGCCCCTTTATTCGTACAATCATAGATAATCTTCGACATTATCTTCCCAAACAATTTTTATGTACCGTATCTAAACACTGGGTGCCCCTGCCTGGAGCAGGGTTGCGATATGAGAAAAAGTGTTGACCCGCTTTTCCTTTTTAATAAACATTCATTTATATCGAGCTAAGAGTTAAACATATCAAAGATATGGAAATGTTAGCTTCACTGAAGTGACGGGTAAATATTTTATGACCTAACTTAGTGTCAGCGTTATCTTAATAGCTTCTAGGAGTTTAGACCGCGTGAGTCGGGACATCCATCTCAGCTCAGACCAAGTGCTTTAAGACTAAAATCTTAGTCCCAAATCAAGATTTGGTTGTAACCCTACTCTTAGAATATATTAAATAGATGTTTAAGAAATTTGCTTAGTGTCACGCTTTTTCCACGCTTCAGATAGCAGGACAGGCAGAAACAATCTAGAGTCCAGACACTGCGTTCTATACTTTTCGCGCGGATTCAAAATAGTACGTATTAAGTGGCGAAATTCAGCGCCACTGCTTAACTTATATACATATTTGCATTTTTTACTATTAGAGAACAATTAGACCAACAATAATACAATAGCAGTGCGTCGCAACGTGATAAGCTAAATCAGGCGGAAAGTCCCGACACGACGCGGGCCGAGAACGAGAACAAGTACTGCATCATGGTGGACGAGACTGACTCCTGGCCGAAGTTAAATACAGGGCTTTAATATACCGTTGAATTATGTCAGTTTTATTCGTTTCACCGCGACGCCATCCCTACTGATGGTGTTTTCGGGATATTATTTCTTAGTATCCAAACAAATTTGGACGTGTTCTTATATTTGATGAACTCGTTTAAAAAATACGCTTTATGCTTTTCTGCATAGCGAGAAAGTTAGAGAACCCAGAAACCTTATGACGTTCTCTAATTTTCGCTCAGTTTTCGAGACATTGCGTGTTGAGTGGCGGAACTCCGCGCCGCGCTTTGCTTCGTTACAAATACGAGGAAATATTTAATTCCCCAAGTGGGAATCGAGCCTACTGTGACCGTGACTACTGTTGCACGCTAATGACTCTGGCACTCCACGACAATGACACGCCAATCTCAGGAACTGCTGATCTGAAATTGAAACTGAACACGTCGCCAAACATTTTTGTTCTAACCCACTATGCCCGCGGTCAGAGTTACGTCAAGCACTTAGAATATAACATATTATGTTACAAGACTGTCAGTTATTTCCATTTGCCAGGCAAAGCCACATGTTAAAGCTAGTATATAAAGCTATACCTAATACTCGTAGTAAAGTTTTAAAGGGGAAAAAACCGTCCCGCAGTAGATCACTCGCGCGCCAACGGTCGCTTTGTGCGCCGCTCAGTTGGAGGGAGCCCGCGAGATAAGACACTCGACTCGTCTGAATTAGGGAAATAATAAGTACGACAAATTGCGGAGAAACTGAGATATAAAAGACTCTTTGTCCTTTTATAACGTAATTTAATAAGCCGCGGTCGCCGAGACAAGGAATGTAAACAGACCTATTTATAAGTAATACGTACTCAGGAAGATATCTCCATGAGGTACATTAGCGTAGCGACGGCTGCGTGGTCTATGTACATTCAATGGAATGATCATATTTGAAATATTTTTATTTCCTCGCTCTAGTGAACATAGTTCGTTGAGTTCTGTACGGTAGTGTCTTAACACTACTTCACAGGAACAAAAAAGATTTCTCAAGCTTTTGTTTGATTTAATAGAGAATATATCAAATATGTAGGTCTTTACTTCCTTAAAACTGCAGTAGTACGGAGCAATTAGCATCGCTACTCCTGAGGTCGGTGAACTGAGATGTTCACGGTAGAAGTACCAATAGACGTGGATCAACTCGCAATTTAAATTACCAATATAGTACCTACTTAGGTACATATTTTTTTACTATAAATTTAATACGAACACACATTCTCAACAAATTATTCTTAATATGTAATAAGTTGCTACATTTTCCACTTTTCTATTAGACTAAAGCAAAAAATATTTCTGTAATTAAATTAAGATTAAATCAAAAAATCAGTCGATCAATCTTCACACTGTATCCCGCACACAGGAGGGTATGCAGAGGGAACCTAGTGTTAAGAAGCGAAGAAATGGAAATATACATTTAAACAAATATTTCATTTCTTCGAGTGTCGAAACCGAATGTCAAACCCATAACCTACTGGTTAACGAGTAGGTACAATCACACTTTTGGCGCCACGACTGGCCTTTAATTTGTATTAGTTTTTAGTATTTAGTTAGGCGCCTCTCAATTGCGTCATATCATCAATATTCTAGATTAAGAATAATTAACATCGATCAAACAAGCTATAATTAAACCACTAATTATTATTTCACGTTATCGGTCATGACGTTATACTGAATGACTTGCCTGTCCCCACGCGCCGCCCTATTTTCGAATCATTGCGACATAATTGGTAGGACTTTGTCCATCAAAGCTGATTTTTTGACTACCCCGAATAGGGATGTCATCTACAACCATCGCTTTTAGCCAGCTGCGGTCCCACGTCACGACGACCTCCTAAAAAATAAATAAATGAACCGTAAAACTCGGTAACCAAACAAATGTAACTTATATAACATTATATTATTATGTATCTTTTACAAGAATAAATCACCCGCACGAGCCCTCGCTCATAAGCGAGTCCTGTACTGCCGGAGCGCGTATCCTTGCTCGATCACAAAGGATTCCGTAACGCTTATTTTCAACTTCATAAAATACGAAGAATGCACGAATCCCCTTTCTTAGGCCTACTTTTTGTGGGGATCGATGACTTTACTTTTGGGGGATCGATCTAATGGTTCTTAAACGAATGCCGCGGGCTATATGTTTGATCGTAAAGTCATTTCTTCTATTATATAAAAGAAAAACAGCTTTACGCTGTATTCCGTATATAGGTTACGCAGAGGGAACCTAGTGTTAAGATATTCGGTTTCCCGCTATCCACATCATGGTACCACATTTGTCTGGTTACCACAGATATTCCTCTGAGTTGAACTTCTAATAACATAATATTTCTTATAGACTGTGTCCACCTGCAAGTGTATCGCGATTCCAAGGCTCGTTGGGGAGGCGCGGCGAGCAAGGCCTCACTCTCGCTTCAACAGTACCTGGGCTGCGAGGCGGGCTTCACTCTGGACAAGCATTCACACACTCTCGCGTTGTTGTGTCGAGACTTTACCGCTGTCTTGGCTTTTGAAACTCGGGAGAGACTTATTCAGTGGCAGGTAATTATATTTTTTCGTGCTTTGCACCGCATGCAGCACGGTAGGCAGAGGGAACTCCGTTCCCATTTATCGCAGAATTGCTGAGGTATTGCGTGTTGAATGGCGGAAAACAACGCCGTGTTTAAAAATATACGTCTATTTTGGTAACACACGTTACAAAAATATTAAAAATCCTTGCAGGAAAGGCGAGTGAAAAGTAACAATTGAACCCACAACCGTCGCGTTTACAGTCGGATATAAATTATATCTCTGTCTTAATCCATAGGTGAAAATTGGAGGTCAGCTTGGTGAAGCTCGTCAATACTTGGTGCTGGTAGGCTCTCCGAGTGGGTCCGGCGCAGGCAACAAGCGGCTGGCGGCCGGACCTGCCCGCTTGCATCTTCACCATCGACGCTTTGCGCTCACATCTGGTGTGCCGCCGCGGCTTCTGGGTGTCTGGGAAATTGCTCATCTGAGGTATATTAAATAATATATTATATTTCACACCAAATCTATTTCCATTCTAATATTATAAAGCTGTAAAGTTTATTTGGTTAAATGTGCAAATTTTAGCAACTAATAGGTCGATTTTTTCGTATTTAATAATATGTGGCCTTCGGTCAGTGTTTCTTAAGGTATTTAGATAGTCTCATACGTCATTCTCAGTTATTTCCATTTCACTATGACACCAAGCCGCAGGTTAAAATATGCAGTTTTTTAATTTACTTCAATTTTTTTTTTAAATTGAATTACATCCAGACATAATTTAAATGTGCAAATAATACTTTAATATATAATGTACTAGTTAGTAAAGCATAAATTATTGTGTTTGGTCATTAAATATAATTATTTACATCAGCTTAATGTGTTTAGATTTATTCAACCACCCATGTAAATATAGGTATATAGAGCTTTTCAGCCTTAAAATTCTAATTTAAAACATATTTAACACGATACATAAATTAGTTCACAAATATACATACTAATTTAATACAAACAAAACGGAAGCTATAATATTTATTATCATTCAATATGAAAAGTAATCAGTTTTATTATTTAGACGGTACGGCGTAGTGGATGGCCGATTCTGCTTCGAGGGCGGTTCACATTGTGGTAAGGGCGAGGGCTTGCATGTGTTGGTAACTGATCAGGCAAATGAAATATCAAGAGACTTCGAGCTTGCATCCAGAGGCCAACTGTCTCCTAGAAGAAGGCCTTCGGGGTTCAGAAAAGATGGTACGGGTTTTTTTAACAAATTTCTTTCTCTAGGTAGCTTTAGCCCTACAGTGATTAGTAATGTATTTTTATTTGTTTCAAAACAGGTACGCAGAGTCCACATTCTCAAAAATCCCTAAAAAAATCAGATATAAGAAGATTGGAACTGAACACAATAGATAGATCATTGCCGCCAATTGATATGAGGCTCTATGAAGATCCTTGTAATGACGACATGGGGGCAATATCTCCTTACTGGCCTTCAGCTGAGCGAACGCAGTTTCAAGATATGGGGCTAGGGGATACGGTGTCTGTCAATGAGACATTTGATAGCGCAGATATGGCTCCTTGGAATGGAAACGGAAATGTTATGTTAGAAAGGTGCATGAGTTGTATATCAAAATTAGGTGCTTTATCAAGATCATCGACGGCTGCATTGACACCAGGAGCCAAGCATTTTAGTCCTGCGTGGACAATGGAGGCGTTAGATGAAAGTGAAGTTGGGACGACTGAGGATGTTTCAAATAATGAAGCGAATTTTAGTGCAAAAAAACCCGAAGAATTTTGCCGATGTTCATCAGATCGACCTCCGGAGCGTCCACCAAAACCTATGAAATTAGAATTAAATCTAACAAAGAAACCTCCAATGCCTTTACCAGTGCGGTCGTTTAGCCATACCCAATTATCAGCTATAGGAGAAAATAATTCAAGCATAGGTCCATATGAAAATTATGATGTTCCAAAAATACCTTCAACTGAGGTAAAGTATTTACTTACTAAGTATTTTAATAGTTTTTCTTTTCTGTCTTTTGCATGTTTTAATTATATTTCATAATTATTAGGTGGAAGGAGAATACTATGATACTCCAAAGAGACTTAAGGAATGTCTTAATAATGAACTTTTCAAGATAACCAAGAGTTCTACTTCAAACACTCTAATATTAAAGAAACCTTGTGGTTGTCTTCTTAAATTAGGAAAAAAGGCAAAAAAGCCGGTCGTTATTGATACAGACGAAAATTTTCAACCTCCGAATTGTCCGTGCCAAAGGGTAACAGACTGGGCCAATAACTGGATAAAGCTTCCATACTGTAAAAGAAATACCGATGAAAAAGAAGTTGCAACACCTAACAATGATAATATTACAGTCAACAATAGTGACCGAACTGCTCTGTATGCAACAGTAGATCTTTCTCGCAAAACAAAAAGAAAAACACCTACAGAGGTTTTTTCGACTTCTAACAATTTAATGACACGTAGTCTTGATTCAAGATCATTTGAGATCGATGAAGGTCCTCACGCAAATTATGAAAATCTTAATTTTGCATTATCTTTAGAACATTATGAAAACGCTAAAGATCTATTGCGCAAAGCAGGAGTAACACAATCTGAACTTGATGCACTTAGCGTTAATTTAAAACCAATAATGGGATTTACGTCAATTAGCTGTAAAAGTATGTGTTCTAAATGCGGACATTTTAAGGAAGGTAAAGAAATATCAAAGGACAGAAAAAATTCTAATGATGAATACTTAATGATGGAACCAAAATCATTGGAAAGCAATAAATTTGAATCAGATAAACTATTACCTTCGGGATATACACCCATGTCACCCATAGGTAGTTTTGGTTTCCATACATTAAAGTATCCTGCTAAAAATCCTATTAGTAGATTATTAGACGAGAAATCTGCAAGTAATCCGACTTTATGTGGTCCTGAAGAAACTAGAACAAACACAATATCCACAAGCGATCAGGTGGAATTGCGGGCGCCAGGACACCAACGAGCAGAATTTCGTAAAAGGTCAAGTTCAGCTGATTCATCAAGATTTCTTGATGATGTGAAAGAATTTGATGGCAGTGTCGGTAGTCGTGGATCTGCATCTTCTATTGAAACTCTGCGTGATATTGGTGCTAGGGAAGCAAGCACTCCTTGTGACTGTGCAACCAGTAAACATTCTGACGCCGATAGTTCCGAAGCTTCCAAAGCTAAAGGCATAACAGTAACGGCTGGTGGTAACCGAGATTCTTCAAGCTCAAACGATTCAGGTGTTTCCAGTTGGTCTTTGCGTGGGGAAGCAGCACCAGGGGCTGCCGATTTTGAATTACCAGCAACTACTGCAGCCACTCGACGGCGTTATAGAACTGCTCGACGCGCTACTGATTCACCTCGTGGTACTCCTCCGCGTAGATCTCGATCATCTGGAGGAACAAGAAACTCACCACCTTCTACGCATAAATGTTGCTCCGCCGAGGCGGAGGTTCCAGTGATAATTGTTAAACCATTAAGAGGTAATTCTTAAATTCGTTAAGCAATAGTATTTTTTTTTTTAGTAGGTATTTTCTATTTGTTTTTTTGCGACGACATTGTTAATATTTTTTTACGACATAGGTGTAATGGACACACATAGCACATCCAGTGGCACATCCGACATGTCAGACTACATTGAAACTTTATCGATCTGTTCCTCACATTCTTCATCAGATACTCCCATTACAATGAGGTGAGCTTTTAAATATTCTAGGTTTGTATTTTATAAGCAGCATTATTTTAGAAGTTATTTAAAATTATTAATTTAATTTTGACTAATCGAATTCTCTTTCAAATTGGCAGGGTAATGCGTCAAACAACGAGTACTCTACGACCTCGTTCAGGAAAAGAATACCAACCGCTGGCGCCGCGGCTTGCGGCTGGTCTACGATCGACTCAGCCACACTTATATTCAAATTTACCTTAGAAGAAATTTGATAATTCAGAATTGGTGACATGATTTAAATCAATCATATAAACTTAAATCTTTATTTGTACCTAATGTAACTATCAAATTTAATTTCAATTTAAACTGAAATTGTCAATAGTTTATTGTTATATTAAATCACTACGAGCGTACTCTGATTATAATAATTAGAAAGTTAAGTGCGAAAATTTTATACTCCTTTTTATGGTTACTTATTTTTACTTCACTAGTCATATTGCCTTACGTAACTCTAGTCCCAGGAGTAGCTGAGAGTAACCGACGATATCCCAAGTCACATGTACCTCTTTATGTATGTTACTGCTTGTTTGTGAAGGCCTGTCATCATTTTGTCTTAAGTATGATCCGTCCAAGGTCTATCTCGAAGAGTGCCAATTTTCGTGATCATTTCTGTCCTCATGTAATATTAGATTGTCATATTATATATCTCTAAAAATGTAGCTTCAGTTACAATTGCATCATTTAAAAACATTCCACGGATTTCGGTTAAATTATGTTCTCTTTATCGTAATTTAGTTTTTCTATTTAAAAGAAGTATGTGAGACTTGTTACATTAAGTATATTCACAAAGATCGGTAATTATCAGTAAGAAGTTGTTTCTATCATTGTATTCGCAATATGAGCTTAGAACAATAACGTATGCATGTCTCTTTAAGGTTTTGGTATCGATTTATAAATTTAATGACCTTTATACCGATCCGTTAACAATCAAAGTAGGGATAGCCTCTGTTTGTTGAAGGAAAATGATCACAATACAGATGAAGCAAATGGTCGTTAGTGATAATATACGGGCAAGTGTTAGTGATAAATAATATACACTAGCTTTATTATAGGATACAATTTACGCTCCGGAACAATGTAAAACAATTTGTGATGGCCTTTTTATTTGAACAGTGCCAAAGATGTATGTTACCGGGTTCAAAATTGTAACATAATAAAATAATATATTATGGGAAAAACTATACGAATTACATAACAGGTTAAATAAAATAGTTGATAACAGATCGCAGCGCTCGGAAACACAAGCCTAAGATCCGCCAAATTTATAATCTTACTTCTAGTCATTTTTACTAATTATAATTATCTATATTTAAATGGCGAATGATGTATATAGAACTATTTAGAGATATAAATATTATTGTAAATGAATTTATTCTCTACGTACAACGACTTTCTCGTTTTTTTATTTGTTATGATGATGATATTTTGATATTTGGAGTTTATTTAAGAATATTTAGTCTGAAGTTCTTTGGAACTGTCGACGGCGTCACGGCATCACGGCGTCAAGGCGTCACGGCGTCCCGTCGCGTGCTTCGACGTGTCGTCAACTCACTATAGCAATAAGCAGTGCAACTGAAGGTGATCCCTTGTAATATATATATACGATAAAAGTTAGGGTAAGCTGTTGAGCGCGAGGTTGAGACTGGACTTGCAAGCAGGTTGTTTAGACTTTACGCTAGAATGAATTTATAACTAAAGTAATGTTAATATCTCCAATTTCTGAATAAAAACAGAATAAGTACATTTGTTGTTTTTCTTATCTCTTTAATCAGTTATTAGAGGAAGATGAATGTAGACATCGAGACGCGGAACAAAAGCTCCAAATAATGACGACGAAAAATTTGCTGCTTATCGTCTTCGCAGTCGACAAAGAAAAATCGCTCTCTAAAATGATGAGCTCCTTAAAAGGAAAACATGTTAATTAACGATGAGTCGTGAGACGGCGTCTTGTCGCATTCAGCAGAACAATTCTGCGCATTTACTGTTGGCTTCTTGATTAAAATCCAATATGTAATTCATCAAAGTCAATTAGGGAAATTGTAGATAAGATTTTGCTCACGGATTCAAATTTAGCTAGCTGATAACGGAATATGTGGAATTAAGTGGTGCTTTATTTTAATTTAAGGAAAACTACTGGGTAATGTATTCATAGGTAAGTAATTAATATAATTACTTTTATAAATTTATTTTCAATCAATTCCCACACACCGCACATTTGTGAGACTGCTTTATTAGCATTAGGATTAAAGTTAGCCTTATATCGGGCGAACCCTCGGCGGCCTTAAAATATTTCACAGGATTAAATATGATATATTGATTCTTTCCATTTTGGACTAGACTAAAATTTATTGTTAATAATTGCATTGCAATTGAAGAATCTCATTGTGTTATATTTTTAAATAAAGTACACTAAAACTAATCTTAATTTACGTTAGCTTCACACTTACCCCGCACAAAATAGTTTCTCTGTAAGATCTGTAAGCTATCACCATATAAGAAGTGTCCACGCAACCCACTGTACGCACCTTTCTTGTCAGTCTTAACACTAGGTACCTACCCAGGTTCTACCTATCCTGCTATATGCGGTGCAGGTGCATGCAGCGTATAGTTAAAAAAATAATAGTTAAAATACCAAAATAATACGTATGACGTCGCTAGAATAAAAACCAGGAACTTTGTGCGTAGCGTTAGCAACAATTTGTAATCTCATACAATCTATATTTACTAATTACGTACATCGTCCTTCATTTATTAAATACCTGTTACATTTGATTGATTTGTGCGATCCAAATACTTTTTATGACATTATCTTGTTTTCTAATCGCACGATAGCGACTATCTGTTGCTGCACATGTCGACTTACTACCTCAGTCGATAACATTCTATGTTTATTGTTTACTAATTGACGCCCGTAGCTTCGTTTGCGTGGACTTTAGGGCCTTTGCGTTGGTACCGATTTTTACTAAAAAAAGGAATAAAAATATCATCATCCATCCCTTGTCAATTTTGCAACCATTAGGTACAATCAAAAGACACTCTGTCAGGTCACTTTACACGTTTGTCAGGTTTGTCTCACTGAACGATTCCTCTTCTCCTTCTTGCATCTAAAGCAAATGATCTGTCTCTATCGGTTAGTAAATGATCTGCCTGCCTCAAATCGCGTCTCTCATAACTGTATAGAACTTGGAAGATGACGATTTCATAGCTTAATCGGCCCATACAATGTTGAATGATTGCACAATCTTTTACCTTCGGTGTTACCAACTATAATCAGTTTTGGCAAGGCTGTCTTCGCTTTTCCGCATTGTGTGGCTAATTCGTCTTGTCATCTCCCAGTAGTGTAAGCATGGGCGTACAAGGCGGTCAACGATATATATATAAGTACAAAGAGTGCAGATTGTTTTCCGGCTCGGTCTCCTATCATCACTTTCGTATTTGGTCTGTTCTGTGAGTCTGACGCTTCTACTTCTTGCCTCGAGTTACTGAAACAGGTCATGTATGTCTTTTATGGATGTTGCCAGAAGGACGGTGGCATCAGCATATCGAAGGTTTTAAATTTTCCAACCACCTGTAGGGAAGCTAACGGAGAATGTATTTTCCATATATCTTTAAAAAAGTGCAGGGACAAAACCGGACTATTAGATTTAAAAAAAATAAAATATTAATCATAATTTTGAATTAATTTTTGCATTTCATTATCCTAAATGATTTTAATGTAAATAAAATAAATCAGCTTTACACGGTATCCCGCACATAATACCGTATGCAGAGAAGAGTGCTAAGACACTCCGTGTAAAAATATTACTGTTTTATTGTAATTCTTTTATTATGATTTCTTAATAAATTGGGAAAATCAAAAATTAAATTATTTACTATTAATAAGCGTAAGTCATCGCGAGCAACGAGATCTGAGATCATTATTATTAATTCGAATGTGAGGTTAATGCTGTTACAGCAGCTTTTACAGCAGCACCGGATGGTAAGGGAAGAAGGATACTCTGTCTCTAACAAATTGCAAACACTATGTAGCTGTTTAAGAGGAGCCGTCGACAACATGGGCACCTCGTATGGGATTTACATTCAGGTCACTTCCTTTTACTCCCATGTCACTTTGTTTCATTCATTAATCGATTTTTTAATATATAAAAAAAGATGTTTAGAACTATAATTATAGCAAGTATAACATTTAGCAAAGTGAGATGACCAGCACTGAATGCGATGGTTTTTTTGTTTTAATTTCATCGCTTTGGTAGGACAAAGTTAAAATTTTTCGAATTCAGTATACACCGTTAATATATACTCGTAACTAAAAAAAACCCTATGAAAACTTTACTTTTATCTATTGCAATAGCAAATAAATATATTTATTTTGGAACATAGTGTGAAGGTAAGAAAAATAATTATTTTACATAGCAATGAGTGGCGTGGCGCAGCTCACCACATGCAACTGCGAACTGCGACGGTTATGGATTTAATTCCCACTCAGAGGTATAGATCCCTCAGAGGTATAATTTCCTCTTCCTGTAAAATGCGTGATGCAGCGTGAAACGAAAAAAAATATTATAAAACAACATAATTAAGTTTTTAGTTTAAATTTCAACAGCAGGCGCCGGTATGCGATAAGCGTGTAACTGATAACGGGCGGCATTGTGTGCGCGAAGTGCTCTCCTCATTATTGAATTTCAATTGCAGGCATCACCGGCGTCCGTGGAACACTAAATACTTTGCTTTTAGCTATTTCTGTTTGGTAGGTACCTACTGGGCTTGTTTATTTGAATTTTTAGAGAAGAACCGGGTCCTCGTAGCGGTACAAGGCTGTACTGGGTTTGATTTCCACTCCGGGAGTGAAATATTTAATATTTTCATTTTCTTATTCTGGCTAAAAAGTGGAGAATAAGATTGTCCTTATAGGGACGTTCTCTGTCCTGTCCCTGCTATGTGCGGAATACAGCTGGAAGCTTTATAATAAAAAAAACCGGCTAAATGCAAGTGGAACTCGCATTCCGCGACAATTTCATCATGTCAAAAAGAAGTAGGTACAATTTATAAAAGTTGAAAAATTTAAGCTTGCGGACGTATGCACACATTTTATATGAAATTAACTACAAATATAAGTTTGCAATGATTTATTTATTGTATAATGATTTCTTGTCACAGGCGGCAGGCATGTAGCAGGGCACCAAGAGAGCACATCATTTTAAAACATTATATATTCAGTTCCCTCCTCTCTGCCCAAAGTTTTCCTGTTCACCCGAGTAGGAATCGAACCGGCATCCATCACATGCACAGTCAGACGCTGTGCTGTTACGGTTAGTCCTTTTTCCATTTGGAATTAATAAAATAACATTTTTTATATTATTTCACAATTTCAAACATAAAACAATTTTATCTTTTAATATTAACATGTGGCAAGTACGTCTAGCTGAGCGGAGCTCGTCACTGTAGTGTCACCGACGTAACAATGCTTAATGTGTTCTTAACGGAACACTAAACGGGGTGCCTTTACGACGCCCCTTTAGCTTCTACAATTACACCAGGTATCTCTCTATAATAAAAAGTAAAAATATCTGTTAAAAGTTTAAATATATACTTTAATTAATGGACTATGATTTGTACCTTTTATTAAAATAAGTTGTTTAGCTTTACGGAGCGGAACTCAATGCTGCGATTTAGCATGTACGACCAGATAGTGTAAATAATTAAAGTATTTCGTTCTCTATACTTCATTTCCAGTGAATACCGAACCCACAACCGTCTCGTCTACAGACGACCCTGTGCCGCTGTGCAACGACGGTCTCAAGTAGTAATTATAGAACAGAAGTATACATAATAATATAATAATAATAATAAATACTTTATTAAGCAAATTTCTTACTAATCCACTAGTGATTGGAGCCTCCTTTTAAGCATGTTATTGCCTGTACCAGGAGACTCCGCTCTTCCATTAACATTTAAAAAACCATAACAATGATGGAAACCTTAAGTTAAAGTATATTATTTTACAATATATATTTACTTATTATAACAATTCCTATTTATTTATATTTTTTCCTATTTCTTTTTATTTTGTTTATCTATTCCAAATTATGTTGTGTATTTGTAGCTGTTGATTATTTTATAATTGTAGGTGTATGTATGTATATAAATATATTTAGTGTAATGCTACCCGGCATGCTCAATAAGTGCTTCAGTTTCCTCGTATGTAAGTGGTGTGAGCCATCCCTTAAGTTTCTTTTTACACTCATAATATCGCATGTGGTATATATTTATTATTTTATTTACTTTATTATACAGAAAGCTTGAACGTGACTCATATTGAATGCTAGCGAAGTAAGTTTTTGTTGCGAAGGTACGTGCTATTATTATATCTTTCCTTCTTTTATTTTTTAAATGTGGGTCATAGGGTAGGGATTTGTGTTTCTTTAAAATTACGTGCAAAAAGTATAGTTTCCTAACAGTCAATAAGCCACTTTCTTGATACAATTGGTCCGTCGGAAACCTTACATTTTTAAAATACATAACCTTGACAAGAGCTCTTTGTGCACGTTCCAGGGTAAGAAACCTTGTTTTTAGAGCTCCTCCCCAAACGGGGATACAATAAATAAGTACGGATTGGGCTAGGGCGATATATATTTCCGACAGAATATTTCTTGTGGTTAATTTACCATTTATATCAGCTTTCGGAGCAACATGTCGAAGGGTACGAAATATAAAAATTAATTTTCTAATCCTACTCGAGACTTCTTCTAGATGGTGATACCATGATAGGCTTTGGTCCACAATAACACCCAAATATTTTATGTTTTTGACTTTTTCTATAGTGGGACAGTTACATTGACTGGTTTGCGCGTCTCCACATGTGTGTATTTTTATGTAAAAATCTTTATCAGGCTGTGTTTGATTTTTTATTGAGAACGAAATATATTTGGTTTTATCTGTGTTGAGTGTCAGTAGATTACTGTATAACCATTTGTTTATACGAGCCATACCTTCCTCAGCACTTTTCCTGACATTGATCCAAGTAGTGCCAGTGAAGATAATTACAGTGTCATCTGCATACGACAGGATATTTGTTTGTTCTATCTGCATATTGCACAGGTCGTTTATATACAATAGAAATAAGGTAGGGCCTAAAACACTTCCTTGGGGTACGCCAAACGTCACGGTAGCTTTGTTACTTATGTGTTCTCCTAATTTGACCATTTGCTTCCTTCCTGTAAGATAATCTTTGAACAAAGTTAGCTCCTTTCCTCTAATTCCAGCCCTTTCCAGCTTATGTACAAGGATGGGAAGAGAGACAGTATCGAAAGCTTTTTTGAGATCCAAAAATATAGACAGACACTTATTTCCTTTGTCGAGTTGATTTGTGACTATTCCAGTGAGAGCCGTTATGGCATCTTCTGTTGATTTTCCTTGTCTAAACCCAAATTGGTATGGAGATAGTATACTAAATTTATCTAAATACTTAAGTAATCTGTTATTGAGTATTTTTTCTATAATTTTGGATATTGCTGGTAATACCGAAATAGGCCTATAGTTGCTTATGTCATCTCTCTTCCCCCCCTTGTATACTGGAGTTATCAGGGAACATTTTAACGGAGCTGGAAAAACACCAGTTCTAAAACAGAGATTTGTTAAGTGAGTAATAATAGGAATTATTTCCTTTTTTACATGTTTTAGAAATTTAGTGGAAATTTTGTCCCAACCAGGGGCACTATCAGATTTGAGATTTGTCAGGATTCTATTTACTTCTGCTATATCAGTTTCTATAATAACAAACGACTGTGATTGGGTTGGAATTGCTTTTAACTGGTTTTTATAGTTTTTGTCCATATTAGGATTAATTTTTTGAGCAAGGTCTCTTCCTATATTCACAAAATACTCATTAATTGCATTGACTGATTTCATTAGTGTTGGTTTGATATTTATTAGTTCCATATTTTGACTTTTGTTATTATTTGTATATGTTATATTTTTTATGTTTCTCCAAAGTAGCTTATTATCTTTCATAGACTCAGTTAACGATTGTCTTTCATACTCCCTTTTCATTTTTTTAATTAAGTTGTTACAAAAATTTCTATATCGCGTGTATATAACTTTCTTTACATTATCCTGTGGGTCTTTTTTAAAATCTTTCTGTAATTTGTTACGATTATTAATACATCTTAAGATTCCAGGTGTAATCCATGGCTTAAGTATTCGTTTACTTTTTGGAATTTGTCGAATCGTAGTATTCTCTACAATAGCCTTATTTAGTTTACTTATTAAACATTCCGTTACAAGAGTTGGGTCATCACACAAAAGTAATTCAGTTAGATGTTGTTCTTGTAAATACATTAGAGCTTTATCAAAATTGACAGTAGTGCATGTTCTTTTTATAGAATTAGCAGTTTTTTGCTTAGATAGTACTAACATTATAGAATAATGGTCGGTAATAGTACTTTGTAAAACAGCTATGAACGCTTCAAATTTCTTTTTATTAAACTTCATCATAAAATGATCTAAACAATTTTTATTTCTAGTTGGTAGCGTATGACCAGGTAAAATACCATACGTTGACAATATATTAACGTAGTTACTTCTATTATTATATTCATATGTTTGTTCTCTATCTTTACTTATTAAATTTATATTAATGTCTCCTGTAATAATTATATTTTCCGATTTGATAGTCTCCAGGTACACATTCAAGGAATTTATAAAGCTTTCAGCATTTGTATTAGAGGGTGAACGATAGATGCATACAATTATATTATTTAAGACCTCCACTTCAAGACAGGATGCTTGAGAAAGTCTAATTTCTTTGAAATTCGATTTTAATGTATTTTTTACATAAACCACAACTCCGTCATTCTGATTTAACTGATATGTAGTTGCATATAAATTATAATTTCTAAGTTGGGGTATAGTCTTATCAGGAGTTAGCCGACACTCAGTAAGAGCAATTATATCTACATCAAAAGATAAAGAACCCAAATTAACTATAAAGTCATCAAAATTACAATATATACTCCTAATGTTCTGTGAAATTATTGTTAAGTCGCTTTTATTTACCTGTACATATTTTGATAGATTACAATAGTCACATTCAACACTTCGCGCTAGCGTAAATTCGTCTATTTCGTTTAAAGTTTCTTTATTATTATCCATTAAGTAAGGTGTAAGTGCTAATAAGGAGGCGTAAAATTGATAAGTTTATTTCAAAACAATCAAACCATTTGAAGAAACATGCGTGATGAGAGTATGGTGAAGGTGTATAACTTTTACAGCATTCATATACAAAGCTATGTATGTTTTTCGGCAAGTAAGTAATTTGGAAACAGAGGCGTAATCTAACATTGAGAATAAAGTTTAAATTACAATTTTTGAGAAAAAATACAAGCACAAAATAAGCAAGCAATCCAGCCTTACGGCAAATATAATTAAGCAAAGATAAGATAATATGCAAACACAAGTTGAGTAACGGAAGCAAGTGTAATAGGAACGATATACCATATATTATTAAGTTATCTTTGAATAGTCAAATAAGCTGCAAAGTTTGGGGTTCCCTATTTAGAAGTTGATGTATTTGGCTTTCACTTTTGATTGATATAATCGGCGTGTGTTCATTTTCTCGGACGTATACTTTACCATAAGCGGTCCAACAAAACTTGAAATTTTTAGTTCTCGTCAAGTCTCTGGCCAGGAAGTAGAGGCGCGCCGCTTTTACAGTTAAATGTTCAGCCAAATATACCGGGACATCTTCTTGAATGCTGCATCCCAGGTGCCTGGCACAGAGCTTGCTTTTATGTTTGATGTTGAACGACTTTGCCATCTTTAAAAGGTCATTTTTAAGTAAAGTTGAATTAGTTTCAATGATAATTGGCGGCGATTTATTTTCGGCTGATCTTGGTTTGACTCTATATATGTCTTTAATATCTGACTTAGTTATGTTGCAGTCCACAGTTTTCGAGAGGCTCAGAACCATCCCTATGAGATCATCTTTATTTTCGCTTGGTTTTTTAGGAACATTTTTAATTTCAAAGCTAGACTTTCTGCTATTCATTTGTAATTCCTCAATCTTATCTTCTAGTATCGTAATATGATTTCGATCCTGTTTTGCTTGAGTTTCTAGTTCTATTATTCTTTGCTTAAACTCTTCATTTTGAGCAGCAAGATACGAAACCGAATTCTCTATATTATAATTTGACTGTTGAATATCTTTTAAAATAGAATTAACTTTTCTAAGCTCGTCTGCCTGTTTGGCCACAGAAGATGTCATCAGTTTACGCATCTCCTTCAGTTCTGTAAAAACATCTAATTGATTGGAAGCAGAGTCTTCCATCTGGGCTCTAAATCTCTTATTCCGTTGGAAAACAAAGCTTGGTGGTGTAATAGTCAAGTCGGTGTCAGAGGCAGATTTGTTAAGAGTAGTTTCCGTATCCATCGGGTTATCGAGATGTCTGTGAGTTTCAAAATCCGTCAATGATGACGCCGGCAAATTTAGTTCAGCGCAGGGCGCCTTACCGGAGTCTGCAGGCAATGTCGCATGCGATGGTGGCGTTCGTTTGAGTGGCATTTCGTAGATTATATACCAGGGCAGCAGTCACGTATAGTTGCAAAAGTGAAAGGATTGCTTCGCAAGAACGGAGGTGTACCTAATATGGTGGCAATCGACGTTTCCATACAAAAGTTCTTTCCGTCCAGTTTTAGCAGATCTCTGTACACTTAAGCTTTTTATTAGTTGAATTCGCTCACTGTTAGAAGTTGCACTCCGCAGTTGCTGCTGTTGA
This sequence comes from Heliconius numata, assembly GCA_016802625.1. Classification (NCBI taxonomy): domain Eukaryota; kingdom Metazoa; phylum Arthropoda; class Insecta; order Lepidoptera; family Nymphalidae; genus Heliconius; species Heliconius numata. The sequence goes on from JAEBDU010013522.1 coordinate 42,923, forward strand.
TGACGGATGGATCCTCAGGTAGTCATCTCTTCGCATGTATGCACTCCTATTATTTATACTCGACTTTTCTTACGCGAATTCACTATTTATTACAAAACGAAAAGAAACGCGGATTACTGGTAAACACGTCTGAACTCCTCAGAGGTCCGGGCGGAAGAGGAACATTAATACATCTGACACCGGTAGGGGTATTTTCATTTTCTAGCTCGGGAACGAGGAAAAGCACTGCGTTGAGTTTTACCACTTAACATATATTGCCTCCAGAATTCGGCGGAAAGTGGGGAACTCAAGTGTCTTAATGAAAGAGGAATATTTTAACACCACTTTGCCAGGTTCCCTCTGCCTACTCTGTTACGTGCGGGATATAGCGTGAAGCTGAAAATTAATAACAATATATATTTACAAAGAAGAATATAACCTGCACCTACTGTTTAAACTGCCGCTTTAAAAGTCGTGTCCGCGCAGAAACCTGTTTACATGTAAGATTATGTAGCAGCTAGCAAAGTTGGCACGGCGCGTCGACTAACTACTTATTCTGTGTTGAAACTTTCAACAGAATATTGTTTTAGAAACGTAATCTTTATTTACTTTAATTTAAATATAGGATAATTTGACGACGGGCGTCTTGGCGATTGTAAAGGCGACGATTGTGGGTTCGAGTCCCACTCGGAGGAATGTAATACGCCCGGGAACTCCGATATTCGAGTTCCACCACTCAATACGCAATGCTTAAGAATTCGTCGGAAAAAGGGGAACGGAAGTATGTTAAAGGGAGCGGAGTGTCTTAACACTACTTTCATAGTTTCGCTCTGCCTATCGTGCTATGTGCGGGCTATAGCGAGAAGAAACGATAGGAACGTCTCTTATATTAGTTGACCAACTTAACTTTGACCTGCGTCGGCTTTTATACAGGGTGGAAGAGGCAGCGCTTCTTTAACTGAAACTGCATATAGGGTAAAATATTTCAAACCCAGAATTAAAAAAAATAATCAAGGCACCTCAATGGTTTGGACGTAGGATTTTTTTTTCATTTCACGATTTTTATCCATACCTGTATTTCGTGTCACGCACACATACGTATGCGACGTTGACGCTTTGACAGGTAAGTGTGTGCGTGCCTATGTTATACTTTACAAATGGCGTTTTATTTTAAAACGATAATTTTATTATTTATTTTGTTTGAAAAAAAAACTTTTTCATTTTTGAGAATTTTTTTTTTTCCGAATTATATTAGGCTTTTATAGAGTAGTTAAAACTGTGGTTTCATTTAAAGTGGCGCTGACAATTCCACCCTGTATATATTCTATGTATATTCTATGTATATTCTATGTATATTCTATGTATATTCTATGTATATTCTATGTATATTCTATGTATATTCTAGGAAACGTTTGAAAATTTGAACTCAGCGGGAGTCAAAGCCGCGGCGTGGTGTAGCTCGGTAGACAACGAGACGTAGTGGTAGGACACTCCGTTCCCCACCCGTGGCCCAATATTCAAGACATTGCGTGTTGAATAACGTAACTCAACGCTGAGTTTTGTCTTGTTACCAAAGCATGGAATTTAGCATAATTCATTCCCACTAATTACAGCCACAACCGCCGCGATAAAACATTTTGAATGACAAAATGTTAATAATAAAAAAAATATCTCTTCGCTTAAGCGTTTCCATAATCGAGTTAAAATTATTTTAAAATACGCAATTATACGCAATTTCATATGAAAATGGCAAATAGAGATAAAAACATCCCCCCCCCCCGCCCCCGGTCCCCCGCGACGGCAACAGCGAGTCAACAGCTACTTAACAAAGAGAAGCACAAGCGACAATATATGTATGTAAGTAAAACACTTGCAAATTGAATAAAATGCTTCAAAAGTAAAATTGCACTCGCTTGCGACCGAGGGCCGGGCCGGGCCGGTCGCGCGCAACGTTTCATATGTATTCCGTATTTTCCACATAGACAAATAAAGATATGTATATGAGCTGGACGTTGTATCGCGTAGGTACATATCAGGGACTAACTTTAACGATTATTACTATTTCACTACTTAAAGTACGTCTACCGCGTGTTTAATAAATATTTCTATGTTCTCGATCGAACTCTCAATCAGTCGCATCTTCATTCACACTCCTGCTGCTTTCTTAGAGTCATTTGTTTATATAATGCAGTAAAAGCGGAACTCGAGTGGGAAACGAGAGTGTGTGGTCGCCGCCGGAAGCAATACTCGTGCGTCGCCACAAAGCGGCCGCTCTAACACTGATGTCACTAGTTTTGGTTCACGAACAGCTTTGACTAAACGCTTTCATATCTCAATAATACACTGTATGGCTCAGGCTGTCGTGGCGCGGCGTGTGGGTTCGATTCCCACTCGGAGGAACAAACTATCTTAATATTTTCGATAATTGGAGCGGATGGATATAGGCGTTGTGTTGAGTGGCGCAACTTAAAGCCGCACTTTGCCTAGTTACCAGTGCGAAGAAATGAAAATATTTATAAATAATAATAAAGAGGTTAACGGGAAGCGGATGAGTCCGAAAAGCTGAGGATCGAGTGTGGTGGCGAAAATTGGGGAAGGCCTATGTCCAACAGTGGACAAAAGATGGCTGTTGTTGATGATGATGATGAATAATTAATTCCACCGAAACAGAATCGAACCTACAACCTTCCTTTACAGTCACGCCACTGAGCCATAACAGTCTCAGAATATTAACATATTATACCTCCACGAACATCCAGATTGTTGGAAAGGTAAATAAAAACGGGTAATATATACGAGTACAGTGACTCCCTCAGGCCCCCAGCGGCCGTCGATAAATCTAAATATTCATCGGAGGCCCTCCGAGCGCATTCATTAAGCCCTCTGTGAGGCCTATCATGGCGCAGTGGTACAGCGTGACTGTAAGCGATGGTTGTGGGTTCGATCGCGACTTAGCGGGATAATTTATTTTCGTTTTACTATTTGGTTAAGACAAAGCGCGGCGTTGAGTTTCGCTACTCTACTTAAATTTAACATTGACTTTGAGATACGCTACTCTACTCTACGAATGGTCTCATATTTATAGTTTGAATTATTTATTTATGGTTTTAATTTATAAAGGCCTTTATAGATAATATATAAACATTAATTGATTAACTTGGAAAAACCTAATGAATCTAGGGAAGGAATCTCTTACAGCCACTCTCATCTCAACATTTACATCTCACGCAGATTTGTATTCAGCCAGCCAGCGTCCGACCTCCGTCGTATTAATGAAACTAACTGAGACTAAATACGCACGCGGCGTTACTTATAAACAAGATGCAAACAACATCGACGGAACTTAACGCTGAAATACATACACTCATGTTATACTCACTGTTATTACATAACAACCATACGGGCATGTACCCAACCAAGTAGTATGTTATGCAGGTCTCGTAACACGAGGGCTGACGAGATAACCAACCCTTCACACTCTATATACTACCTATACATGTACTTACACCGTTTCTTTTACCTCCCTCTGGGTAACTCTGGTCCCTTTTGTTACCTTTGTTTGATATGTCAAAATAACGTAAACAGTGATTTTTTCTTTTTGTTTTTGTTTGAAATTTGATTAATAATTGTTATTCGAATCCAGGGGTTTCGCGTTGGTGCGTTAAATTTTACATTCAGCCCAGTCAAGTCAGACTCCAGTCGTGGCGCAGGGTTTAAAGTGTGAAGGTAAACGCGACTAGTTGTGAGTTTGGTCCCCAATCCAGCAAATGAAATATTTAAGTTTATATTATCATTTCTTCGCTCTGGTGTCAAGGAAAAGTGCGGCGTTGAGTTTCGTCACTCAACACGTAATGCCTCTAGGATTTGGCAGAAAGTAGGGAACGGATTGTCTTAATACCTGCTTACCCGGGTGTGTGCGGGATACAGCGTGAAGTTCATTTAATTTTTAATTTAATAATAATATTAATATTTAATTCATTTCCTCGCCCTGGTAACATAGCAAAACGCGGCGTGGAGTTTTGACACTTAACACGCACATACTCTAGAGTATTTATTCGGCAGAAAGTAAGGAACGAAAGAGTTTTAATGGGAACGGAGTGTCTTAACACCAGATTTCATGTAAGGGATGGATGGATGATATTTCTTGTCATGTATGGGATATAGCGTGAAGCTAAGAGAGGAAAAAGACATATTTACAAAGCTAGCTTAACTAAGCTAATTATGAAATACTTATGTAGATCCACCTTATATAACAAAACTAATTGATAAAAAAACAAAACGTGACCCACTCACAAACACCAAATACAATTTAGAACAACTTTCATAAAAATTTCACAGAAAATTGAAACATTGTATATAATTTAACTTCAAAACTTCAAAAGCTCAATATTTCATAAAATACGTCGATAAAACTGAAAATTGAAATATATTCAAAGCTAAACCGAAAGCAAACAATTTTTATGCGAGAGTGCGCTTTTGGGAATATTTAGGTGAAACGCGTGCGCTAGATGTTCCAACTCAAATATAGCATTAGAGATGCCTGAAATATATTTTTGAGGAAACTTGATACGATATCGTGGATTTAGGTCCTTTTTTAGGGTTCCACACCTCAAAAGATAAAAACAGAACCTTTTTAAAATCACTTTATTGTCAGTTTATCTCTCTCTAATTTACCAGACTGCCTCTAGAAATCGGCGAAAAGTAAGGAGTGAAGTGTCTTAACATTAGGCTCCCTCTGCTTACCCTGCTCCATGCGGGATAGAGGAGCCACACTCTATTCACATTTACAGTCGCCCCACTAAGCAGGAAAAACCGTACAGCTGCTATAAATACACTCAAAATAAACAAATAAAACGTTTCCATTAAAAAAAAAACATGAAAAAGCACAAAAGCGCCTTAATTACCTCCAAATATTATATTCCGACAAGAGATACAATTTACGAAGAATATTCTGTATTAAGAATATTATGAAAAATATAAACGAATGCGAATATATTTTTATAATGAAATGAAATGAAATATGCTTGTCAAGCGATATATTTAAAGTTAGCTAGTGTTGGTGCTGGGGAGCAGCGTGTGGGTTTGAAGTTCGAAGGAGTGGCTTGACACTGACTTCTCTCTGCCTATTCTGTTATAAAGTACCTCATGTGATAAATGAGACAAATGGTAAATGGGAATCGAACCTACTAGACGGGTCGGTCGTAGCGCAGGGGACAAGTGTGAGACAAGACGTGTGGTGTTTGTGGGTTCGATTTCCACTCGGATACATGAAATACTTGATATTTTAATTTCCAGGTCTAGAAACGAGGTAAAGGTGTTAACTTCCGCCAATAAACACACAATGCCTCCAGAATTCGGTTGAGAAAGGGAATGTCTTAATGAAAACAATATTCATTTCCCAGGTTCCCTCCGTCTATCCTGCTATGTTCAGAATACAACGTGAAGAGATTTTCCTGCAAGAGAGAGTCAGCAAAAAAAAGTGTAAAGACACTCCATTCCTCACCAGAATTTGAAACATTATTAATAATTAAAATGACAGCTTTTTCGTGTTTGAATCGAACCCACAAACATAGTGTTTACAGTCAGACTCAGATCTACTCGACAACGGTCTCCTCCACACACATGCTGTATAACAAAATACAAAATGAAATATAAGTAAGCTGTCCCAAGGTGTCAGATCGATGGTAATCTGCAAATCTCTTTAACGTCCTCGCTCTCTGCAGGGTCTGTTATCAGTTCTCTGTCTCTATTCCGTTGAAAGGCGTTGGAACTAAAGGGTATAGCACCTTCAGCTTTACCTTTTAATATCTAATGGAATATATCTCTTTGAACTATCTTTTAGGAAACTGGGAATCTTAGATATCAAAAGTAAGTTTTAATTAATTAAGTTTAATTTATTTTGCCATGATAGCTCAGTTCAATGCGTTTGCCTCTACTGTACACGTACAGCGACGGTTGCAGATTCGATTCCTTCTGATTGTTTTTGAGGGCAGGGGCACAAACCTGCGACTGTAAACGCAACAACTTGAGGGTTCGATTCCCACTCTAATAAATAAGAGATCTCGCTTTTCTAGTAACGAGCCAAAGCGCGGCATTGAATTCCGCCACACCACACGCCACTCCACCAAAATTTAGCGGAGAGTCGGTAACGGAAGTGTCTTAATGAGAAAACAGTGTCTTAACACTAGGTACTCATGTTCCACACAGAGCATACATAGCACTATAACACGCTCATATATTCGTATGTATATATATTTTTACGACGACGTGACATTCGGAGGCGACCGCGGCGGCGGGTCAGTAACGACTTCCGTTTCCGCCGAGGGCACCGAATATATAACGAAAGCTCACTGTGAAGCACAATGACGTTGCATCTCACTCTAACCCCATACAAATTTATGCATCTGTCTCGTTCTAACATGATTACAATATTAGGCAAAGCTCTAAAAGTTGCATAGAGATATATCCGGTAGAGGATGAGTGTTGAGTTTCATGGATTTGTTAAAAGAAATATCATTTTAACGTGATTTTTTTATTTTTTATTTAGTTATTTTTTATATTAAGAGTTAGAAAAACTTATCTATATTTTAGTGTCACGCTGTATACCCCATATACCAACGGAGATAAATTCTAATATTAAGACATTGTTTCCTATGCACAGTGAAATTTTCGAAACATTGCGTATCGAGAGGTGGAATTGAACGCCGCGTTTCGTCTTGTTAGCGAGAAAATACCAGAGGAAATAGAATTTATTACTCCGAGTACGAATAGTCCAATCGTTCATTTACTGTCGGGCACAGTGCCGAACACCTTGCGTAGAATTATATTTTAGCGATTCTTTATAGCAGGTAGAACTTCCTTAGGAGCCAGTAGTAGCTTCCTGTATTACTTACGGTGGGAATCGAACTCGCGTGTGTTGCGCCACGACGAGATAGCCTCAAACATTTGTATATTTTTATTTACTTTACTTTTTTCTCACGGGAGGTAATTAGTTTTTATTGTGATCTCCTCGCTCCGACATCCTCAACTTAACACATAATATCTCAGTGAACAGAGTGTCTTAACTCTAGGTTCCCTTCGACTACTCTCCTATCAGCAGGTTAGAGCGTGAAAGCATCACAGCCGGGCTCGGGCTGAGGGCATCATACAAATGTAAGGGCATGACGACGGAATGATCCGCATCCACAATAATATTAATTATACTTATATAAGTAATGGCGCAGGGTTACGCGACGTGATGTCCCCCCTCCCCCACTAGACAGTGAGATTACATTTTATTTTCCCACTGTGATATACTAAACGCAGCGTTACGTTCCGCCACAAAACATACAATGTCTTAAAAATGGCATGGTTGGTGAGGAACGTAAAGGAATTGACATACGTGCATTAATACGTACATACGCTATAACGTCGTGAAGTAATGTAAATACAACTACCGCGTATCAATAACCTCAATCCGTCCCTCCGTCCCTCCGTCCCTCCGTCCCTCCCTCCGTCCGTCCGTCTGTCTGTCTGTCCTGTGTATTTAATAGTGAACCACTGGTTACTTAGATATCAATAATTAATCAACCCAAACGTTCCTTTGACCAATTTCATAGAAACTTTCCTAAGATTATAAGATAAGGTTGCTTCATCTATAACGATTGTATATATTTACATAGTAAGAGATCGCCGTGCCGCAGTGTTTGAATATACTCGCGATGGTCGCCAATTCGATTGTTTTAACTGAACGAGGCCGACGCGCGACTGCCCGATACACAGTTGGAGTTGCAACTTTCAATATATTTTTAACAATTATATTTCTTACTTTACTTACATTTGCAACTTACTTGCGCGATTTACTTGTGGAACTAAACTAGTGCTAATATAATTATGTAAAATCTGTTAAGTTTAAATTTTTAAAGTTTCAATTTAATTAAATTTTGATTAACGCGACAAGCTTTTATGATCATATAAATTGTATACAACAGGGGTTCCCAACCTTTATCAGCTCGCGGCGCAGTTACAAGTTTGGTATTTTTTGACGGCCAAGCTAGTTCGCTATTAAAAAAAAAACGATTTCCGATTTCAGATTTAGGAACCAACTCACGGCGCCCCTATTTACTTTCTACGGCGCACTAGGGCGCCGCGGCGCACAGGTTGGGAACCCCTGGTATACAATGAGGTTATGAGTTGATAGTTAAAATTTAAAAGACAAATTTTATTTTCTCCTTTTTAGAGCGTTTAAATAAAAGCTTTTTCTAAAAATGATTTTTTGCTTATAATTATTTTTTTTAAAGGATAAAAACACAGTAAAAGTATAGTCATCTGGTTGTTTTTTTATTCAATTAGCTATTTTCCTAATATGAATATGAAATAATCGCTGTAGTCATGGCGTAGAGGCGCAGCGTGTGAGTGTAAACACAACGGTTGTGGGTTCGATTCCCATTCGGAGTAATTAAATATTTTCATTTACTCGCTTTTCTAACAAAATAAAATCAGTTTCGCCACGCAAATATTTTGAAATGAAAAACACAGAGTGATTTAACACTAGATTTTCCCATCTACCCTGCTATATACGGGATAGAGCGTGAAAATGGAAAGAAAATATAACAAAATTGAAGCGTAACGCTTATACTATTAAAGTACAGCAGGTCCAGGGTGAGGGCGCCCGCAGATCAGCGCGGATCAAGTGCGCCTTTGTTTTGTGTACTCTCCTCTGCCCTCGGCCGTGCTTCAATTAGACAGTGTGTAGATACTGAAGGAACATTATTTATTTGCTTACTTTTGATTTAGTTCTAAATTGGGGAACCTGTTACTGTTTTCATATGAATATCTGAACCTGACAGCCGACGCCGTCACGGCGCAATAGCACAGCATCTGATTGTCCAGGTGTCGGTTGTGATTCGATTTTCATTTGAAAGAATACATTATTTCCATATTTTCGGTAACACAACTCGTAACAAGCATCGAAAATTCTGTGAAAAATGGGGAACGCGTGGTGTGTGAATGTCTTGACCACTTTCGATTCCCTCAGCCAGGTAAACATTTCAACGACATATATGTTTATCTTATAATCCCGTTAGCATCGACGAGACCCGCAAGACCAGTCAGCCTCCCGGCGCGGGACCTCGGGGCGCGGCGCACCTTGGATCCTGCACTACGAGTATGTTTATCTTCCCTTTGTTTGAGTTCGAGTGAGCTCCGCTGTGCAAAGAAAACAAAAGACACCCTGTTTGTAGTATAACTCAATAGAAATACAGGAGTTTGTGGAGATTACGTTATGTAAGTTTTAGATTTTTTTTTCTCAATCTCAATCAGTATTTTTTTTTGCTGTACGCTGTATTCTGCGGATAAACTTACGCCGCAAACAATCTCTATAACTATTAACTGATAATAAATTATTGTTATTGTTTTTTAGTAGGGCCGCATTTAGTAGGGTAGGGCAGAGAAAATGTACATGGGGCAGATAAACAGTATCTGAACGGGACCGTTGTCCCATTCCGAGGTATGAAATATTGTCATTTCCTCGCTCTGGTAACAAAACAAACCGTGGTGTTGAGTTTCGCCCAATACACAATGTCTCAACAACTGGGCGGCATATGAGGAAAGGATTGTATTAACACTAGGTTCTCTCTACCTTGCTATAGGTATGCAAAGCATCAAAGCAGCACCAGAGCGATGACTCGTCTCTACTGACGTGAGAACACTGACTGACTGCCTGCAGGCTCGAGGCAGGCCAGGCCTGGCATTACTGGCACAAATAGAGGAAGAAACATTCCAGCATTCCTCTCCGTAATTGAGACGATTTGTGACCGCCCGCAATTACACTGTGTGCTTATACTCGCATACAACCACCGACCACACGCTAGTTTGTGTTGAATACAATTTTATATGTTTAGAGCGATGCTATTTTATTTAAGTTTAAATTTAGTATGAATGAAATTTCCCACGCTGTTTTCCGCATATTGAAGGGTAGGCGGAGGGAATCTAGTGTTCGTTCACACTCCGTTCCCCACGAAATATTGCATGTTGAGTAGCGGAACTCAACGCCCCAATAAGTACGGAACGGAACTCTTATTCGGAAGGAATGAGTCATCACTCATTCTTCGCTTTTTGTTTATTGTCTTTTAGGTTGCTCATTGTATGTAATTTTGATTAGAATTTTAATAGCAATGTAAATTGAATGAACGGTCGTATAATTGAATGAATTTAATGTTGTTATAACGTTACACTAACAATGATTTTTAATTTTTTCAACTTCTCGCTGTTTGTCCGCATGTAGCAGGAAAGGCAGACGATTCTAGTGCTGAAACACTCCGCCCTCCAAATTCTGGAAACATTTCGGAATTCAACGCGCACCTCGACACCAGAGCGAAGAATTGAAAATATGAAATATTTAATTTCCTCAAGAGGGACTCGAACAAGCAACCTGTCACGTTTACAGCCACACGCTTGTACCAATGGGTCACAAGGGGCCTCAACAATTATTATAAGTACATTTAAATTTAAACATAAATTTTACATTTTTCTTTTAAATTCCAAAATCAAAGCAAAAATCAAGTAAAACATAATAGTATAAATGTATATACTCCGTTTGTAATGTAAATGAGTGCGCAGGCCGCGTATATCAAAGCGCGAAACAAAGCGTTCGTGTAGTGTTGGTGGAACCGGAAGGAAGAACGCTAATTAAACTTTATAATTGATTATTTAGCAGTTTTGACGGATTTGAAGCGGGTAGCCTCCAGTGGACGGCGTAGAGATTCGAGAAATGTCTTTAAACATCTAAATTCTGACGTTTTAGACCCGTGTCCATATTTCTGGCAAATTAAGTTAGTCCGTAAAGTTAACTGACTGTAGAGTAGGTACCGATCCTACTGTTGTGTGGTTCGTATAGTCTACGTCTTAATTTAATTGTTATAGGATTTTTTTAACAGGTAAACTGTTAAAAAAATGAACTAAAACTAAAAATGTTATTTATAAGAATATATTCTTTATTGCCTTTTCTCGCGGATAGATATCTGTACGAAGAGTATGAGTATGTTTACGTAGGTACTTTAGATTGCTACCAGAGAAGAAAAAGTAAAATAAGTCATCCCCCGACTGAGAATCAAACCCACAACCGTCACCCGCTGTGCCGCTGTGCTACGACGCTACGACGCTCTATAGTAGGTATATATAATAATACCTAAGGTATTTTAATATTGAGTAAAGTTTAATACATATATTCACTCTGAAATTTAAAGATATCTACATTCTTTTATCAATTAAACATGTCATGTCATCCTGAACTATGAAATACCTACTGTATTTTAATAAAAGTTAAAAAGAAATCCTAAAAGGGATGTTGATTTATTTTTTATTATACCCAATATGTATTCTTCTCTAAAGTGTTAGTAACAGTCGCTGTGGTCGAGATAAGACATTTTAAGATATAGGAACTCTAGACAGACCAATTAAATAAAAACTAACTAGGTCGACTAGTCGTTACTATGTCATCAGTAGGTATGTATGTATGGCAGAACTTTGTATTCCGCAAGTATTCCAAGTGTGGGCTAATGAGATAATTTTACCAATATTTTATTGAAAGTTGTTTGAATGTTAAATCTACTTATGAAACAACACGTTGATGTTGATGAGTTATTAAGTTTTAGAGCGCGGATTACATTCCCACGATGGTGACAATGATTTTGATTTAAACGGATTCGTATTGATAATCGATTTCGGGTTAAAAAAATTGATACTAACAATGACACTTGGCTAGTGGCAGAGGCCAGGCCAGGACTGTAATGCCTCCAGTATTCGACGGAAAGTGGGGAACGAATCCTAATAGGAAGGGAGTGTCTTAGCACTAACTTCCCGGGTCCCCTCTACCCATGTGCGGGACAGTTAAAAAAACAAAACAATTTATAAGAATAACAATAAATAGTTGAAAAATAATTTTAAAAGGTTATGTACACAATCTTCTAGTTTATACATAAATAGATTTTTTCCGCGCGACTTATAAAGCGTTATTGAATCACGCCAACGCTAACGCTGATAGTGAGTTACGTCACGGCCGCCTGCTGCCGGCCCCGGCGCTGCCACTGCGCCGCACTAGCTGTGTCCCGTACATCACTATAAGTAGAAGTGAGGAACAAGTGGTACAACACTAGCGGCGCTGAATACTCACGAACATAATTAGTTGACGCTCGCCTCCATCTTTACAATTTACGATACGACACGACTTATTATATTAAAAATATGATAAAATATATTAAGTTCAGTGGAATTAGTTATATACATTTGGAGGCGTTGAGTTCCGTCACTTAAAGCGCCATGTCTTGAAAATTGGGCGGCAAGTGAGTGTGTCTTGAGGATAGGTTCCCTATGCGTGCTATATGTAAGTTACAGTGTGAAGTTAAAGAAATATACTTATCCAAATCATATTTGAACTCATAACCATCGATCGGCGATTAAATTGATTATAGTTGTCTTAATTTTTTTTCGGTTCCATAAATATTACAATAAATACCGCCCTGTGATAGACAGACAGACAGAGGGGCTTGCCTAATGGGAGAGTTGCTTAATATGTATTATATTTAAGATTGGGGTCTTTTTGCACCCCTCGCTTATAGAACCCTAATGATATTCAATGATATTTTAGATAGTTATTTATTAGAAATGTTTCAATATTACAGCATACAGCAATATATTCCAAATTATATATATTCAGCTTCAAGGTTTTTCCTGCAAAAAAGCGTAGGGGAAGAGTTAAAACATTAGTATCCTATATTCCTTCAAATTTTTGAGACGTTGCGAGGCGAATGTCGGAATCGAAACGCCAACGTGATATTCAATATAAGTTATAAATAGTTGTCGTCTTCCTTGTTGAACAGACTAAGCCGGACAGTCGTGAGGAGGAACGCGTCGCCATCAAAACCCTCATCGAAGTCGAACTCGCAGGACTCGTGTTACATAATCTGCCGACAAATTTGATTTTGAAAGGAAATTGCTTACGAGTACACAACGGTTAGAGCAATTATTAATAACGCGTAAAACTTAACAAACATCTTTTTAAAAATATCTCTTGAGAGAATCAAGTAGTGGAAAATCATATCTTTTGCTTGACCGAGGATGAAATTTGAACAGATCAAACTACGCCTTGATTTAAATATAACGGCTTTAAGCTCTAGTAGTTTTCCACGTCCAACTCAATGTTGGAGACACCAATATTGAATAATAAAAAAAATACATACTTAACGAATACAGAATTTTCTTCTTTTCAAAAAAAAGTCGGTTAAAAAGTTAACTAATAAAAGGGCTGTTGTTACGCTCCGACAGCTTCTGACTATAAACGCGATTGTGACTTCGATTCCTATTCGGGGATATAATTTATCCATTTCCTGAATTCTGTAATTAAAAAAACGTGCCGTGGAGTTCCGCCACTTAAAACGAAATGTCTTTAAAATTTTGCAATATGCGGTGAACGAGAGACTCCTTTTCAACAACACAAGGTTCCCTCTGCCTCCCTTGTTGTATGCAGGATACAGCGTAAAGATAAAAAAAAATGTAATTTGTTCTATTTCTCAGCAGTATCGCTAAGGTTTCAGGAAATTCACGCAGCGAAATGAGGTAGTACCCGCGGGAAATGTTTTAAGTGCGCTTTTCTTCATGACTCCTCTTAGTGATGTTGAATTAAAATTAAACAGACTGCGTCCAGAGAGTACTCCCTACTGAAGAGTATGAGAAAATACAGGATATTATATATAGTACAAATTAATATATAATAATAAACATTTTTTATGATAATATCAAACCAATTTGTGAATTATAATTATAACTTAGTGTCAAAACATTTCGTTGTCCGCTTTTCGCCCGAATTCGGGAATCTATACAGATTAATATAAACCTTTTGCGCCACCCACAAACAAACACGAAACGTTCACAATGAAGCTCAGATCATGGACAGCAATAAAAACTTGGAAACGCAGAAAGGTCAAACCGCAGCCCAACCAAGGCGGGCTCAGAATCAAAATGTAAATGTGAACAAAAAGCGGGGCTTAGACAACAAATAAACGCCGCCCAATGAATAGATTAGTCCGCGCCAATATTTGACGAGGATAATTGACGAAGTTCAGACGTCCCGTCCGTCCATACAATACGCGAGTCAGTTTGTCAAACAGCAGTTAACTAAATCACCGGTTTCGGGTAGTCGTGGAAAAGGCATGTTTAATTCATGGATAGAACCATCCATCTGATGGTGAAAGATTAAGGTGATATGAGGGACTCGTAAGTTAAGGTAGTTTAAGGGTCAGCTATGTTTGTGGTATATCTGTAGCACTGTTGGAAAGTGGGTGACGCCATACTTATGCTTCTTAATTCCAATTAAAAGTTTGTAAAAAATAAATCAAATTAAATCAGCTTCAAGTTGGAAACAGTTTATTGAACCTATCTTCATGTTCATCTTTATCTATCTCCTGTATGGAGCTGTAGAAATAAATTATAGATATAAGATTATTGCACCGAGAGGAGTGTCTTCTTAACGTTGCCATTAAAGAGATGACGGAAGTAAAAACTTACCACAGCAAAAACCAACCATTCTATTAATAAAAAAATAAAAATTGGCCAAAGTTTTCAAATAAACGAATTTCAATAGAATAATTAATATAACGATTCGATCAAATTTCATGACTAGGACGCAGCGGACCGCAGCGGGCGGCGGGTAGCGGGTAGCGGGTAGCGGGTAGCGTACAAAGTCGTCGCTACAGAGTCACAGCGACAATAAATCAATTTTAGTTGATACTAAAACATCGGCTATGTTTTTATTTGTTATGGATTTCGACCGCCGAGTTAATTGAAACTATGGTGTTCCATTTTACAATATTGACTGCTAGAGGCCGTTGTGGCACAGCGTGACTGTAAACGTGGTGGTTGTCGGTTCAATTTGCTCTCTGAGGAAATAATTACTTTATATTTTCATTCTCTTGCTCTGCTAACAAGAGAGTTGCTTAGAGTTGAACCCCGCCACTAAATACACGTGGTTCAAAATTCCAGTATTTTTATTGTCGCATAGAGCACGGTAGACAGTCAAAATTTACTCTTAAGACACCAAAAGCACAAAAATGAAAATAATTTAATTATTCCTCCATTAACACCAGAACCATCATATTTACTGTCGCGCTGTCACACTACGCCGCGACGGCCTCGATACTGTCCACTTCTAAATACAATCACATACAAAATATCCTTAAAATTGAACATAAAATAACCTTTTCACCGACGACGGTTGTTTGACATTCAAATGAAGGCGTTAGATTGATCGCGGCACGACGTCTCAGTAACACGCGACGAGAGTGTACTCATGCATCATTGTACCTGTGATTCATCATCATTTATTTAAAAAAAAAACACATTACTTTGTAATATGCGTACGCGAGGTTTTTGCTTAATTAAAATGAATAAACAAAAATATATTATATATTTTACGGTTCTTTTATTATTAAAAAGTAAAACATTTTTTTTTCTACGTTTATGTGATACACAATCGTGAATATATATGAACAAGTCTTCGTATATAATAGAATAGGCAGACGAAATGTAGAGTTAAGACAGTCTGTCACCGAGTTACTATACCCTCAAATAAAAGAAAGGATTTTCTTGTATTTTTTAAATATATTCCTAATCATTCCAATAGGTAAAGCGCGGCGTTGAGTTCCGCCACTCACCATTCAATGCCTTCAGAATTCATCGTAAAGTGGGGAACGGAAATATTCTAAGACGTTCTGCCGCTTCGCTGCGACGGCCTCAATTTAAAGTAAAAATGTTCACTCGCTAAATCTTTTCAATATAAATTTTTAGCGGTGGCATCAGCTTGTTTGTATTTGACACACTTGCCACACGCTGCCGAGCTGCGAGTAAGTCAGTACATTTCAAGCCGTACGTATTCTAAGTCTAATCCGGATGACGGAAGCGCAGCACCTGCAAGCACCTGCGAAGAAGCTTTGCGAAAATTGTCCTCCAGTAATCTAACCTAACAAACCTGCAGTATACGAGTAGACCGACGGTGGCGTTATTAGATGATATTAGTTTGTTCTTGTCTTCAAACCAAACCCGAAGTGGATTGAGATTGCCTTTATATCAGGTTGAGGCTTGAGATTCGAAGCTAAAATATTATAGACTTTAGAAAAAGGCTTACAATAATTATTATGGTTTCTCTTTGCTTATGATTTCAGGTTCAAATGATGATGATCAACCTGGTCTTTTTGGAATATAAAAATGTTTCACTGTGACATCCATCAGTACAGTTTCAGTGTGACAGCCGAGATCCATCTCTGATTGTTGTAATTAAAGCAAAGTAGCCTGACGTTTGTTTCCGCAGGGTAGGCAGAGGGAACCAAGTGTTAAGACATTCCGTCCTAACATTATATATAGATATAAAGGTAAATATTTCTACGAATGGTAATAGAATTCGTAACCTTTATGTGTTGCATAATTTAATTCCATTTGCGTCACAAAGGAGTTATTGATAATTTTGAGCTTCATGCTGTACCCCGCGTGTAGCATTTTTTTGCAAGACATTCCGCGTGGCCAGTGGTCAGGGAAATGCTGCGCTTTGTTGAGGTACCAGAGCGAAATAATATCAATAATTCTTTTCTCCGAAAGGGAATCGAACCCACAACTACTGCGTTTAGTCAGACGCTATGCCACATGTCTATTTGTTAAGATTAATAACTTGTTATAGAGATAACACAAAAACTATTATGGAACGCCTAATTCAGCAACAGCATACATTTTATGCTCAATGTACAACGTGACAGAGTATTTAAATGAATATTAGTGTTGGGGGAGCCGTGACAAGTCTACATGTCTCCAAGAGGAGTAGGCTGGCGACGGGACCGGGGCAGGCCCGTCGCGGCCCAAATTATTTATACAGTAAGATCGACGAGTTGTGGCCGTCTTGAAGTTGAGCTTTATGAGGTTTTGGGTGTTGTTCTTTCGGAAAGAGAAAAATCAAACGGAAGAAAAACCCTAAAATCAATTCTGCTTAGCCATTACAGTTACCTTCAGGGCGGCCACGACTCCTTGACCGTACTGTGCACCGATTTGTTAATCCACAACAAAAGCCTTTGATCTGTAGCACAAACTTCCGGCCTCTCTCTCACTGCCTCCATCCCCCCCCCCTGCCCCCTCCCCCTCCACGATAAGCGTTTGCGAGAATTCGTCTTTTATCTTTTAACGGGCACACTTACTGAGTTTTTAATTCAGCTTCCGAGTTGTACGAAATAAATTCTCCGCAGACTTCCTTATTTTTGTGTTTCCGGATAAGTCGTGGGAGTGGATTATAATGTGTTGTGAAAACAATTGTCGTGTTCGAGATTTTGATATTGGCAGTACAATGAGAGGACTACTGTTGCAGGATATTTCTTTTGTATGTTTGTGCACAAGTAGTATAGACAGAGGGAACCTGGGAACCTGGAGTTAAGACACTCCATTTCAATTTACACATTTTCGCTCACCGAATTTTTAAGGCATTGCGTGTTGACTGGCGGAATTCAACGCCGCGCTTTACGGGGGTACAATTACTATAACGACTAAATACCAGGCATACTAGCGACCTATTTGTGGCTTGGCAAAATATATATATTTCTTACATAAATTTTAGGCTGCGTTAATTTGAAAGATAAGTTGAAAGATAAGTATCGTTTAAATTCGATATATATATCGATTTCGAATCCAATCTCTCGTTAAACGGAATGTCTTAACACTAAGTTCCTTCTGCCTAATCTTCTATATCCAGGGTATAGCGTGCAGCTACTTTGTAATTTAATTAAAACAAAAATAACGATAACAAATTAGCAATAAAACATTAAATAGAAGAAAGTTTTCATTAACGGAAGTTTCCACAAAGACTTGTTCTTTTCTTATTTAAAAAGTCGCGCTTCGAGCGGAGTAATTAGCGATCAGTGTCTGACCTTGTTTAGAAACAGGTGGCTTTTGCTGTCTCAAATAAAAACAATATACGAGTACGAGACTACTACTGTAAACGAGACGGTAGTGGGTTCAATTCCCACTCGAGGGAATGATACGTTTAATATTTTAATTTCCTCGCTTTGCGAACGTAACATGCTTTTTCATACAAGGTATTAGGGCGTTGACAATAAAAACAAAGAATGAAAGAAATTTTTATATTAAGGATGACATAGTCAACCTAGTGTTAAAACATTTCTTTCGCAAGTTTTCGGTCAAATTTCCAAAAAAAAAGGGGAAATAATCTTGTCGTACATGTTATCTTAATCGAATTATTTAAATTTAAATTCAGCTTCCCCCTGTATCCCGCATATAGCAGGATAGGCAGAAGGAACCTGTGTTGGCCCACTTTTCGCCAAAATTAAATTAATAAAAAAAGACAATTTTCTATACTAACATTAACATTTTATGGGACTATTGAACAAAACACATTACAATTCGTCCCCAAAAACTATCCAAAAGTCGATACTAACATCATTGTGCGAGATCGTTATCACATTAACTTAACGTATTAACGATTTGTTCTTTATCTACGGGAGGGTCCCCACACCCCTCCCCCGTGCTCTACTCCATGTATGCTATAATTCACTTGGACCCATTAGATGTATAGAAATAATCATCGAATGGTGTTCTAACTGTACACGCGACGGTTATGGGTTCGATTTCCTATCGGGATAAGGTAGTTTTAATTTGCGCGCTCTGGTAACAAAACAGAGCTTTTGGAGTTCAACTATTTGACATGCAATAATTGAAAGTGCGGTGGTCCTTGGGCCTGTGGAATGGAGTGTTTTAGAACTAGATGCCCTGTCTTCTCTGCTATGAAGTTAAAATGAAGAATTTGAGTTATTTTCAGTTCCTCGCTCTGTTGTTCCTCGCGGCGTTAAATAATGCCAATGAGTCCAATGAGTGTCGTATCACCATGTTCCCTATGCGTAACCTTCTATAAGCGGGAAACAGCGTGAAATCATAAAACATAGTAAATCATCGAAAGCTATCAAGTTAACTGATTTGCGATTTGCGAAGGAACATAAAGCGTCAAACCGGCGGGGGGTCGGGGGGTCGGGGGGTCGGCGATGAATAACATAACGCGAGTGAAATTAAAATGTCGCCATGTACGAGTAAAGGAGGGTAGACGCGGTCGCGGCGGCTATACATGTGTAGGGGTGCAGTTTTACGTGAATTAAGCGGATTTTTTTGGTTTGATATTTTTTTAGACTTAGGTTTGAATAGTATTTCGTCTTAGATTTTTTAAAGCCATGAATCTGTATTTATACTAATACTTTAAAACCGAACGACTTGTTAGGTTGGCTGCAATAACCTCATGAACTAAATTAATTCTTTTGTGTTGCATATTTTATTTAAATCGGAACGCTATCCATACCTATATTATAAATTCGAAAGTAACTCTGTTTGTCTGTCTGTCTGTCTTTTACGCAATCAGGGCCAAACTACTAATTTAATTGTGATAAAATACTTATACAGAGAAACTAGAGGGTCTCGGGATGAACATAGGATACTTTTTTTTCTCATATTTGTAATATTTTCGATATTAAAATACTTTTTAATTTAACATGCAATTTATTCCGCCATGTTAATAACAACTGTCGTTGCTACGCGATTTGCAAAGTTTGTTGTTAGAAAACGTCACCCAAAATTAGCTTGCTTATCGCATGTCTCTATTGAAAACTGAAAATAATTTCATAAATATATTTAATAAATATTCGTATAGTTCAAGCGGGCGTAGCCGCGTACGGGTCCACTAGTTAAGCTATATAAAATGTAATTAATCGTTTTGATCTAACCAAAGCATTCCTTAAATTAAATACTATTTGATTTAGGTACATAGACTCGCTAGTACGTCGTAATGAGAATAAAGATCTTTAAACAGACATATGTACGATTACATGCATCTTCCGCTACTTACGAGTACGACATAGTGAACGTAGTGTCTTAACACTTCTTTTCTTCTTTTTTTTTACACTTAACAATACGTTCTCCGTAAAAAAAAAGAAATTATATAAAAAAATCATGTACCACCCCTACACCTAGCTCAAGCGAGTCACAGATTATTGAAATGTACTCGCCGCCTACTATTGTCGCTTCACGAATACTTTTGTAAACCCACGGTGCACTACGCCGCCACAGCATTGTGCACCTTCACCCCACTGCTTAAAGTTACTTTTCCTTCTAATTGCTCGTCGCGGGTTCAAATTTAATCTCATACAGATAAATCATTTTAAATCTTTACTAAAACGGCTTCGTCGAGCGACAATGTTGAATATATATAACAGCAGGTACTTACAGTTCTAAAGAAACTGCGTTTTGCATTATGCGATTGGATTCGCATCTGTAGAGAGATTCTTTTTGGCTTACGTGTCGTCTGGCAAGTTTGTTTTATGAAATTTTAAATGTAAGTCGTGTCAGTGCCGACTGCCGTTTGTCAGTCTGTCAGTATAATTTACTTTATGTATTTTAGTGCTGTGCAATTTGAAACGTGCTTTTTTTATTTAAAATGTGGTATCTTGTAGAACATTTTTCTGAAAGCTTTCAAATAGAAGTATCAGTGTTTATGATAGTTATATTTTATGTTTAACGAACAAGGCTTTAGAAATTATTATTCAAACAAGTAAACGGTGCTACGTCTATTCATTTTATAAAAAAAAATTGAAAGAAGGATTATGTACCTGTAACTTTTTTAATTCTTTTAAAACAACATTCTTTCTTATATTTAATGTAAAATCCCTTTATTTTACGTGACAATAAAAAAAGTTCCTTATATACATAAAATCATAATCAATCATAAAAAAATGATTATACTCGCATATCTGTACATGCTATATCTCTGTCTTTATTGTCCACTTTACTACTACTACTACTACTAGCATCCTGCATTTATCAGGGTAAACAGAAGAAATCAATAGTTAAGACACTACGTTTGAAACACAGCTCAGTTAACGAGACATTGCTTGTTGAAAGGTGTAGCTCAACGCCGTCGTTTGTCTTCTTATAAGTAAATGGGAACCGAACCCACAAACATCGCAGTTACTTACCATACTCGTATACGTCATCAGACGTAGGCTGACGGCTAGCACAACTAACGCGCGTTATGAAGAGGACAAAGCAAGCATCTACGATCGATAACATTAAACCTCTAATTGTCAAATTGCGGTAATCGAGTGGCTTCTACCACAATGCTCATAGAGCTGATAGAACCTCACTGTGCATAGCTATATACGTTTCCAGTGAAGCTTGACTTTAGTCTTGAGGTGATCGTTCTGTTTATAGGACTTTTTATAAACTTCTTATGCTTAATTTTCGTTAATGAAGAACATGGGATGAGCACAGGTAACCGACCTTGCTCAGTTGCACTTTCTTCTTTTTAGAAATGAAACCTATTTCTTAAATAATATAAAAAATATCAGAGCAACAGAAATTACTTAGAAGAGCAGTGGTAAGAAGAACCTGAACGAAAGTGATCAATGGAATTTTGCATGAGCAGCATTTACTTTGCATCAATTACATAGTCATAAAATAATCACCTATATATATACATATGTACACACCACCTCGCTGAATAAAAACCAATTAGTAACCAATATAAGAACCAAGTTATTTGGCGGAGTTCAACGACGCACTTTGTCTCGTTACTAGAGCGTGGATATGAAAATAACCGTTCCCTCGAGTGGAAATTGAACACATAATGTAAAACTCCCAAAGAAAACAAAAACACCAAAAATATCAAAAACAAAATGTAATTTAAAAAACATTACATTTAGTCCATTCCAACAACCCACCTAACAAGTACAATAGAATTTGAAACCAGCTGTTTATTAATAAAAAACAATAGTGTAATCGCGTCCGTATTCCGTTACCGAGAACAATAACGGTCGTTAAGACATTTCTATTTAATTCGAGCGCCGTTACGGCCATTGTTTGGGGTCGTGGCTTCGTACTAACGGTTTCATTTAGTTACTTTCTGAAGTCCCACTATTTGTTAGCGCCCAAATTAACGGCGGAAATAATTGGCCGGACTGCTTGAGAGTCATTGTGAGTTACTTTAAGTAACTGTTCTGCTGCGAATAAAACCCAGAACAAGTCATTTTCAACATTACCATTTTGAGGCTTTTATTGCAGGCTAGTGGAACATAGCACTGCGAACTGTTGCTTAACTAGACTAGGAAAATATTTTCAAAATTACACTTTTCTTCAGTTTTACTCTGTATGCCTCCTCCAGACCTAGTGTTAAAAAAATGCCATTCCCCATTTTATTACCAGAGCAAGGAAATGAACCATCACCTCGATATAACAATATTCTTTTTTTATTTTGAAGTTATAGGAAAGGTTCACCAAGTCCAGCGGTCGGTAGTGAGAGTGACTAATACCCTCGTTACATAAAATGTTTACTGTTAAACCGTACCATTTCACTTTCCAATTTCCATTGTCTTTTCAAAAATATTCAGGAAGTAGAAGATAGAGAAACTCATCACCACATTATCTCTGTCTGTTAAAAAATAAAAAAGTGACGATGACGACGTGAAAAAATGGCGATCTTTTTATAGCCGGCCCTTTCAACTATCTATATAGTTTCAACAACATAAACGAATCAACGCATATAGAAGTGTAACAGAGTAATTGATTCACTATAAAAGTGACCGCACACTGAGTGTTACTTCAAGTTACAGTCAAACGTCGAAGCGCCGGCGTTTGAAGAACTGTCTAAACAGATCTTAGGGCTGACAAACAATAACTTCTAATTTAAGTTCTTCGTCGTTGATAATAGAAGTCACACCAAGAGTCAAATTTAAAAATGTTAAACTTACAGTAATAATACTAATGGGATAATCGATTTTAGTCTGTGGTCTGATGCAGTGGTCTACACCAGTAAATACCTTTAAAACGTATACATAAACTATTGAACTACTAGCATTACTAGGATAACCGCTACCTCGAAGTTCAACTGCAACACTACTACTGTGCACGCTGACTTAAAGTTGTTCAAATAAAAAAACTTGAGTGGACGAGACGGAGGAGAATAAACGTTGTATGTAATAATTGTAAGCGTCCCTTTGATGTCCCTTCTCTAATGTGAGCCTTGTTTGTTCCCAACTATGTAATTACAGATTTACTGTGCGCTGACGGTATTTGAATGTGCATGTATCTGTGTAGCTGTAACATTGACCATTTTATATACTGAAAGTACGAATAGTGGTCCGTTGTGGTTCAGGGGTGTGCCTGTAGCGCGACGGTCGTGGGCACAAATCCCACTCGGGAGAAGCAGTTGTCTTCATTTGCTTGATATAACAATACAAAGCGGCAGTCGTGGTGCATTGGCACAGGCTTGTGACAATAAACGCGACGGGTCCAGAGTTAAATATTTAAAAGTATCTTTACACGTTTCTCTCTCTGACAATGCATTTGGAAATTAAATATTTCAGAAGACGTAATGATCTTTTTGCATACATTAACATATTTTACTTTTTTTAAATGAAATACAATTACATCACTATGTGAACGATATAATATTTCACATAAAGGCTGTAAAACCCAAAAAACTATTCTGAAAATAAAACAAAACAATTAAAAGCACCGACTTCCACAAACAGCGACTCCATCTTAAATAACACAAAACGTATATAATTCTAAACTATTAAGCGCAGAGTATAGAACTTGTGATTTCAATTTCCTCTCTAAATAATATAGTGTTTGTTTGAATTTGAAAAGTTTATTTACAGTCATTCACATCCCTTCAATGGAACGCTTCGGCGAAATTACGATCTGGCTTACATAATCAATTCGTTGGTATAAATATAATAGTAGCTTCTGTTATACAACGCCCGCTACGTGTACATGCGACGCTACGGAGGGAGAATGTGGTACGTGTTAGTTGAGTGGATTTGCACTCCGGGGATGTATTATTTGCATTTCCTCCCTCTGGTAAGGAGACAGAGCGCGGTTTTGAGGTCTCTCGAAAGTAAGCCAGGAAGTGGCTACCGTAGTGTCTTAGTTGACCCTGTCATATCCGGCCTACAGCGTGAACATAAAAAAACGGAACCCTTATAAGATCACTTTGTTGTCCATCTGTCTGTCAAGACCATTGTCTGTTCGGCGGAAAATAAGGAAGGAAAATATCTTAGCACTAGGTTCCCAGGGCCCCTTTACCCTGCTATGTGCAGAAAACAGCGTCAAAATAAAAACATATGAAATAAATAATAAACAAAGCTCTTACAAGGTTTTCTCTCCACAGCGACGTTATAGAGGTGTAGATTTTCAGTGGGAGTAAATTCTATTCATAATTTTGAATAGTTACAAATTAATCCGCGTTTTGTCGGAAAATCGTTCTGAAAACGGCCCCTACTCGCCCCTACTCGCCCCTACTCGCCCCTACTCGCCCCTACACGAGCCTACACGCTGACAGGAAATAAAAAACATTTCTCTGTAACGAAGCGGGATGGAAGGAGTGACCATGGGATGACATTATATTTTTTAGTTTATATGAATTGTAGATACAATTATTTATTTATTTGTTTTTTTATATTTACTTCCGATACTATGTCGGGGTATGTATGGAGGTACAGTAACACCTCACTGTGAATTGTATCATTTGACAACCGCCATGTTGTTTCGGCGGCCATTTTGAATTGACAACAATATTGAATATATGTAACTTTTATGACATCAGAACTGAAGTCGTAATCCAAATTTCAGCTCGATTGGATGGTTGTCGGATCACAGTTGTTAGTTTTAAATGAAATCATACATAATAACAGCTTCTCTCTGTATTCTGGAATTAAGAGAATAGTCAAAGGAAACGATTCACTCCGTTTCCTTCCGCCTAATTTTCGGGGCATTCCATATAGAGTGGCAGTATTCAACGCCGCGCTAAGTCTTCTTATAGTGGTCCGTGGAGTGTGCTCCTCTAATATAAGAGGCGGACCGACACTGTACACTTATTACACTTAATGCGCTTATTTCGGGAATTTCTGTTTCGAACTGAACAATTGTTGTGTCATATAGTCTGTTCATCAAGTTGTAAGTTCTTTCGAAAGTTTTCACATTTACATGCGCTTATCCAGAGGGAAGTTGCCGTCCTATGCCTGTACTGAGGGCGTTACAATCCATGTATTACTTTAGATATATGTTCTTATATGAGGCTTTGCGCATTGAGTAGCGGAACTCAGACCTATAATGATCGCTTCATGAAAGGTTAATTATTTAAGAGCACTTTAACTAGATACTCGGCGTTCATTGAGTGATCGGTCAGTCAAATTCCGAGACGAGTAAAGCTTCACTTGCTATTGAACTTAAGCCTGTCTGTGACACGTGCAAAGGGCAGAACCGTCCAAGTTAAATATTCTATACAAAATAATAATTATAACGTCTAACACCTAAATTAATTGGGTCTAATTGTTAACGTAATAGTTGTGGGTTCCACTCCAGAAGACAAAACACAGCGATGAATTCCACCAGGCAACATGCAACTCGAAAATTAGTCATTTTCATAAGTAACCTTATTTTACTTTTTTTTGCTCGCACATGGCAAGATAAGCAAAGGGAACCTAGACAGCATTTGTTAAGACTTCGTTTCCATTAAGATTCTTTCGTTCCCCACTCTCCGCCGAATTTTGGGAGATTTGCGCGTTGAGTGGCGAAACTTTACACCGCGCTTAGCCCTTTACAATTACTTTAAGCGTTAACATAAATTATAAGATCATATAAATTTCGAATATTAGTTAAATAAATAACGAAGGCTATTAAATCTCAGTCAGTCCCCGTTAACCTGCAGTTATTAATAGATACATCACGAGCGACTGCCGTAGGCGCGCTGTTCTAACTAAACGATCATTAAACGAGATATACTCGTATTATTAAATACATTATAGCGAGACTAATTACTTACTCCCTTGCGTTGAAGTAAGAAGTGTCATCTTATTTATTGAGAAGTCAATCATGTTTTGTAAATTGGTTGTATATTAGAATTAATGGACATTTTAGAATCTTTGTAAAACAAATTGAATATTGTGAAAGAGTTTTTAGTAAACGAATATAAATGTGAACGTACCTATTTAAAATGGAACCGGTCTCTTAAGGAAGCCGTCTAACCGTCCACTAAGTCATGTGTTCCAGTCAAGCTTCATCGAAATTCTTGTACGTTTTCTCAAATTTATTTTACTGTTCTTAGTGTCAAATATCTACAACTTAAAATTAAAACAAATGAATTGTAAACCAAACAAAAAACGTGACTGCAGAAACTAAACTAATATATTTAATAATATTTGCGCCGTCAACACGAACCCAACGACGTCGTCGTCGTGTCACAAATCTGTTCATTGGTTACATACTCCACGTCGGGCTTCGCCACCGTCTAGTAAAAATATTGAGTGAGTACTATAATTCTGTAACCAATTGTATTTTAAGCCGAAAAATATCATCATTATTTTTCTAATTTAGTAAACATATTTTTGTTAGTTTCAATGAAAAAGAAATGCATTCCCCCGAAAGGGAATCGAACCCATTACCATGTGTAAAGTCACGGAGGTCCCGAGGCACATTACATCCAAGTTAGTTAACACTGCGCTCAGATATTCGTCTCCAGTATTTGCATAGCAAATGCATCCTTTGCAAATTTGTTATCCATTATACTAGAAAATGGAATATCCGGACACAAACGCTGTGTACTGTGGGACTTCTATATCTAGGAGTATTTACTTCGTCCTTGGAAGCCTGCGATACAACTAAATATTTCAGTAATTATTCTATGTTCCGCAGAGTAAGGCAAATTGGGAACCTAGTTAATACACTTCCGATTCCCACAGTCCGTCAAATTTTCGAGGCATTGAGTGGCGAAACTCAACGCCGCTCTTTACTTACTTACCAAAGCTAAGAAATGAAATAATTAAATATATTATTCCCCTGAGTGGCTATCAAACCTACAACCGTCGCGCTTTCATTCGCATGCTTGTGCCACGATGGCCTTAAGTCTCTCCTCGGATGAATTACAAAAACAAAAACAGCTTCACGCTGTATCCCGCACACAGCAGGGTAGGCAGAGGGAGGGTAGGGAGAAATTTTAAAGTTATATAAGCAGACGAAGTCGCACGCATAACTAGTCTGTAACATATTTAAGCATATGATTATATTCCCCAGACCGCGGTCTCATACTGAGGACGCATAAAACTCTGTAATTGCGCCGCCCCCGCCGCCCCCGCCGCCCGCGCCCCCCGCGCGCTGTATTCACAAAGTTCACTCAAAGTGGCGGCTCGTTCTAACGCTTACATTTCTATATCGTTTAGGTACGTTTTATTACTCACTTACAAGCGGTTGCGAGTGACTTGCAGCTTCGCCCGCTTGGTACTCACTTACCTGTTTAATTTGTAAATCGTTTTGACTAATACCAACAGACGATGTTCAACTATATACAATAATGAAAACTGTATTCCAATCAATTGAAATGTTTTTGGCCACAGCGTGCGAAAACAGACAAACTGACACACTAAACATTTTTAAAATCATTGTTTTGCCTACTATTGCGTTGATACATGCCCCAAATAATAAGCTTTCTCGTATCTATATATATAAAATCGAAAGGTCACTCACTCATCACGAAATCTCAGAAACTACAAGTGCTAGGGATCTCAAATTTTGCATAGGAGTTACTTATAGGACGTAGGTGCTCCCTAAGACGGGAATTTGCAATATTCGACTTCTAAGGGGTTGTTTTTGGGGTCGAAAGTTTGTATGAAACTTCGTTACTACAAATGCTAGGAGTCTCAAATTTTGCATAGACGTCACTAGGACGTAGTCATGGAGACAGAAATTAATAATAACATAGTTCACGCGGGTGAAACCGCGAGCGGGCCGCTAGTATCTTATATGTACATACGTCATCCATCCTTACTAATATTTTAATAATATTACATTTATAATATTGTTTGGAAGGATAGGATATTCTGCAGTCCCGCCTCGTCTCCTGCGCCGGTTTCTCTCAGGTGTGAGGCAGTAACTGTAGTGCGCCGGTGGTTTGGCGTTCAAAAAACTAAGCATATAACTTTCTAATTTGAATAAAAAAATTGATATAAATTTAATTATTTGGATGTTTACTTTAGATATGTTCGTAGTGTGATAGACAAAAGTGCTTAGCAACTTCACGCTTTTACCGCATAACAGTGTAGGCAAAGGAAACTTAGCAAACACGTAATAGGAAAAGAAAACTTTATCAATTCTTTTTTCAGCCTAAAGATTTTTTAATTTTGATGACTTATTTAATTCAATTTTACTACATTTTATATTAAATAAATTTGTTCTCCAAAAACCCACCAGAGTTAGTTGTAAAACTCTCCGACTTTTCAAGAATAGTTTTAATTTGTTTTAAAAATGTATTTCTTATTACGTCCTCGCGTTCATATTGTACCACTTTTTAATCTTACAATCTGATATATTATTAAAAAAACCATGTTCCTGTTATATTTTGGACAGATAAATGAAGAGGTGGAGACTGTGAGAGGCCCCCCGACCCCGCTAGGGGTAACATGTAGAGCTAACAAACTAACTAATTATTTATTTCTAAAACGTTTACAATTGTTTTACAATTCTTTTAGATTCTACCTCACATTTATTCATAATTTAATATTACTTAATATCTAACAATTTCATTTCTCAATGTAAAGCGTCTCCCTTTCTCTTAATATAAAGTTAAAATGTAGATAAAAGTCGCTGTCTCGTTTTTAATGACACGCTGGTTAACGTGAGGTCTCCTCGTAGTCCTCATACGGCACAACGAGTAATTGTTTACGTCTGCGTTTCATTATTACTTAACTTTGAAACACTTGTTTTTATATTTAAACTATTTTAATTTCCTCGCTTTGTTAACTAGGTAAGACCCAGAGTTTCAACACTCAACTGGGCCAGGGCATGGGGACTGGGTACCCTGCTATGTGCGATACAGAGTCTTGACAAGGTTTGTGTCTTTCCTGAACTACTCTCCTAAACTCGTATGATCATTCATACGAGTTTAGGAGAGTGCACACATGCACCCCTAGTGACTGCGTCAGCAGTCGAATCCTATCCTACTGTGTTATTATTATTTCTGCTACAAAGTATTAAACACTGTTGAAGTGTGTGTGCGCCTTCAAGTGGAAGTGATATGGTGGGTAATTCAATATAAACAGTTAACGTCATTTATTATTGCCTAACCACTAATTTCTGAGATTAGCACGATCAACCAAACAGACTCTTCATCTTTATAATAATATAGAAGTACATACTCGCATAGATACAGATATGAGACGCATACCAAGTTTGAAGAGCAAATGTAACTCGCATCGCGGAGACACGTCACCGAGCGCTCGTGTAATTAAGGAAATGCTAATGAATAGCCGCGCTGTTTTCTTGTTTGACATTAGAGGAAGAGACACGCTGCTGTTCAAACTAATAAATGTTTATCATTTTACGAGTGTTTGTATAGAAATTAGGTATTTGTTGGGTTTAGCTTCGTTTGCGTGAATTTTATGACCTTTTATACATTATTTCTTTAAGTTGAGATACACTTTTGTAGTTCTTCATCAGATATATCAAATTTTCAATTTTAATGTGACGATAGAAAATATTCATCACACTTGATATTTTTTGTTATAGAGTCATTTCATAATTTCTCATCGTCTAGTTGGACAACTTTATGCTTTGTTATTGTTATAATACACCTCTACATGGTTTCATTACAAACACATCTTTTTTATTTTTATTACAGTGTTGATAGATGTACCTTCATTTAATATATTTTATTTTACATCTATGTCTAAGTCCCCAAAGTGAAGTAAAAATGTTAATTAATCTTGTATACGACTAGTTACTTACCTCCAATGGTTACTTTGGAAATTTTTAATCGAGTCCTAACCAAATTTGTACGGGACGATCCCTGGAGGAGTGCTGAGACAGAAAATGTTTTATATAAATGTAAATGAATGTTATAACATTCATTTAAGGTAATACAGCGCTCCATATGCTCTCCGTGTCATTACTCCGATATAGTTTAGTTAGGCGTCGGTTAATATTGGTAAGAAAAAAAACAGTAAAGTGCGAGTCGGTCTGGCCCACTCCGGTACCACTTTCAGGATTTTATTTCAAGGCGTATACAACTCTCACTCATTTGTGTGTCATGAACTACAATTATAATATGATCGTCATCCGTAAGGGTTCGGTTTTTATACATTTTGAGGTAACGAAATCTCTCTGGTATCCGTAGGACCGACAACGGAACCTATAGTTTATATTAGTTTATACGTTCCGGTTTCCACTTTTAAGCAACGTGGCGTAACTCAACCCCATATCCTTGTCAAATATGATCATAAAACAAATAGATGTAATACCAAATATCCATACACCGGCGCCGGTGGTGAGGTTGCATACTTGATTATCAATCGCATTAGCCATTCCAATACCTCCGAGATCTGATAGCGCACAGCTCGAGATCGCAAAACTCGTCAATATTGTATGAGCGGACCGACTAGTCATACAGTCTTGTTAATAATCTATTAAGGACTTAGTCGTGGCGCGGGGCGGGGGACAGTGTACTGCCTGTAAGCGCGACAGGAATTTGGCGGAAAATGAGGAACGGAAGTGTCATAATGGGAAAGGAGTATTTTAAAATTAGGTTCCGTTAGAGATAGAGCGTGAAGCTAAAAAAATAAAAACATAGATTTTCACGATTTTTCCACATTCCAAATTAAATTCCTAAGCCGGATTAGTTGCGTCTATATAGTTTCAGTGATCACGGACTTCAGATAACACCAAAAATGTATAAAATTAATACGACTTAAGAGTACAATACGTTCCCAGGTTTTCTTTGCCGACCCTGCTGTGTGTAGATTAAAGCTTGAAAATAAGTTATTAAAAATATTTTTAATAAAATATTAAATGTACAGCGCGAAATTTAAAAAATAAATAAATTGAGTTAAATATTTCCGAGTTAAAAATTTCACCTACTTTTTATTATATAACTCTTTCCTTATTAAGAATTGGTTGAACAAAAGAAAATTTCCCTTACATTTTAACAGTTTCGTTAATATTATTAAAAGTAATTATACTTTGTTCGAGGGTAATATAAAACCCGAGACACGCTGTTATTACGCCTTGAGGTGCGCCCTCCTTAGCGCTATCGACGCGATATTGCCGATAGTATTAGAGATGCTGGAGGTATTTTAACAAGTTGGGTTATATTTTATTTTAAGATTTAGATTAAACTGTTTATATTTTTTTATGTATTTTTTTATCTTCACAATATACCCTGCACATGGCAGGGTGGAACAGCGGGAACGTGGGAGCCTAATGCCATTTCCTATTAAGACACTTCCGTTTCCTAATTTTCGCCAAATTCTTGAGGCATTGCTACTTGAATCTCATTACCAGCTCATTCGTGCTCGTGCACTTGTGTCTTTGCATCACGAAGGCCTCGTTTACACTAATCACTTAACTTAGATAGCATAGATGATTGATGACAATTCTCCGTTTTCTGCCAGAATTCAAAACACTACTAGTGGAGATAGTGGAATTCAAAGCCGGACTTAAGCTACCAGAGCGGTGAAGATAATGAAGATATCGATGACAATTGACACGTCTCTTCCATTTATATATCACCTTCGATAAAAACGTTAAGCGGAACGAAACACTCGTTAACGAATGAAACAATGCCTATTTAATTACAGTTAATTTGATTTTCGCGCGACTCGCGAGTAGTAACGGCGTAACGGCGTAAAGTGATTATCGCTTGCTACTCCATCACGCGGTCGGTAACGGCCGTTATCGTTACATATTTAATATGTTATTGCTTGTTATTTTTGAACTACGCAAAAATTGTATAGAAACAATATATAAAATTCCAGGCATTCGGAAATTTAAGCGATGCATTTTATAGATGCATTTTATTTAAATGAAGCATACTAATAGGTATTTATGAACTTTCTTTTTAAAGAGTATATATATATTTTTTTAGTAATAATATATTTTAATGGGTTTTGTATTAATTAGTCTTGTTAGCTTAAATACTATTTTGTTTATTAAAATTGTAATCAAACTCAAATAATGAAAACCGTGCAATCTATTATTTTTGTATAATATTGCATGCTGTATCCACTTTACAAGATGGTGTGTTTAGTCTTAAGTTTTATTTTGTATTTCTTTTCTTTGTCACTGTATAATGTAACCTTCACTAGTGGGTCTAATAAATAAATAAATAAACTTTTTTATCCCACTTTTTTAGGCCAGTCGTGGCGCAGGGGTCCAGAGTGTGACTGTAAATCGACTGGTTGTGGGTTCGATCCTCTCTCGAGGAAATGAAGTATTTATTTCAAAATTTATTTTTCCATTTTCATCGCTCTGGTGTAGACGCAAAGGGCGGCGTTGAGTTCCGCCACTCAACACTCAATGCCTCTAAAATTCGTCGGAAAGTGGAGGACGGACTCGGAGTGTCTCAACAGTAGGTTCCCTCTGCCTATCCTGCTGTGTGCGGGATACAGCGTGAACCTAATTATTTTATTATTTTTATACCACGTATAATAAGAATAGAAAAAAAGGAACCTAGTGTTAAGACCATCAGTTCCAAATGCATTGCTGAGAGATACTACATGTGAGAAACGGAATTCAACGCCGCGCTTTGTTTTGTTACCAGAGCGAAGAAATAAAAATATTGCAATCCTCCGAGCGGGAATCGAACCCACTACCGTTGCGTTTCCAGTCACACACTGTGCCTCTATCAATATTATTATAAATAGATTTCGATGTCCAAAGCGCTCCAAGGCTCGTTAACGCGTGTCAGCCTGAAGACAGCTTTGGCGAGTCAAAGGCGACTGCGGAGTGAGGAACAGGTGTGTTGCAATTTAAACTAACTTCAACGAACACGTTTACTTGGTACGTAACTGCAGCTAACTTTGATAATTGCTTTATTTTTACCTAAGGAATTGCATTAACTTAATAAGAATTAAATTATTAATTAATTCTTATTATTGATTTAAATGAAACTTCTTTTGTTGCATAGTTATTAGTCTTCGCCTACATATAGGCTATAATTTATTTTGATAGCCCGAATATCTGATGTGAGACCCTAGCAGCCCGCTTAATCTATAAGAGGATATCTCTTATAGATAGAACTCTTATATAATACAACGCTTTAGGAAAAGTTATTGAACATGATGAGCATTTTCTGTTGACATAAAAAAAAATCGATCCCACCACAATGTGGAACCCCAGTCACCCAGCTAAACTTTATAAAATATAATCGGTCGTCTTAAAGTAAATTATTCTACGTAATAAACATTTTTTAGACGTTTTTTATTCAAGACCAAGTGATAATTTTTAATTAAATTCAATTAAATATCATAATTTAGTTTGTTATAAAGCACCTATTATTATTTCAAAAGTAAACATATGTTCCAATTTTAAAGTATGTAATTTTATCAGGCGCTCTTTAATTTCTGTCAAAATGCGTATTTATATTCATCAACCCTTGCGAGCACATCTTTTAATTCCCTTCTCATGAAAATTACATTATTATTATTTTATACAACTTCTATGTCTTCTATTATTATAAAACTAAAGAAATTGTTTAGTTGACGCGGTAATCTCAGAAAGTACGGATTAAAATTGAATAATTAGTTTTGTGTAAAATAGTGCCAATATTGAACCACTTAATTACAAAAAAATAAACTTTCAGAACCATTTTACCAAATATGTATTACTACTACCTATCCAAGTAATGGAAAATCGTAAATTTAAATTTTTCAGTACAAAGTTTTCCTAGCTGTGAATAATTTAAGGTCTTCGCCTTATTAAAAATAAAAATTATCACTTTGTCAAATATTTTGAAAATAGGTTGTCAAAAAAAAGAAAGAATTACTTAAATCTATTATCAGTTTTTCAGTGCCCGAGAAATTTATTTACACTTATTATTGTTTTAAAATATCAAGAAAAAGACGACCTGACTTATGTCGTCGTCATCAAACAAATGTGCGACGACTTCACGCAATCGGCACTGACCATCAGCTAGAGGAAGATAAGGATAACATTGTCTTAGATTTTACAAAGTTCGTACAGCATACACATCTATAGGACGACACAAGGAAGTAGATCGTGTTGTTAAGAACCTGGAACGAGTAGAGGTAGTGAAATAACCTAAATAGTTACAGACTTATCACCTACCCGGAGAGTATTGCTGCTACTATTAAATATAAATCATAGCAAATTTATTAATAAAATCAAGATCGGCGTTGTGCTCATAATCCTACAGAATTGCAAACTGTCTCCAAGAACTGCAAACAAATATACAATAATGATATAAAACCTGTGTCTGTGTCGAATCGGAACTAACCACCACCACCACTTCGAGGAAAAGAAATATTTAATGTTTTGATTTATTCGCTCTGTTGTAAGCAGGTAACGACATTAAAATTTTAATAAACAATATTTTTAAAACTCAATATATAATCAATGAAATTGATTTAATTGAATTAATTCCAGGTATTGAAATCCCCGCATACACTCATGTACCATAAAGTAAATCATATCTTGATGATTTGTTAACGACTTTTTCATATACGAAGCAGTTGAAATATTAATAACAAGTACTTTGATTTGAAGAATACATTTAAATTCAAATTAAATTATTCTTTTTCAAATATACTATTATAAGATAGAAAAAAAAGCTACCACCGGTTCGGAAGGCAGTTCTGCTGAGAAGAGTCGGCAAGTCAACTCAACAGTTGCTGTTTTAATTTAATTGAAATTTAATTATTACGTTCACTGGCAGCTATCCTGCATGATATTCAATAGACATTAATTTCATACATGTATATCATCTAAATATTCTTGATCTAACATTGATCTTTTTTGTTTTTTTTTTTTCAAATAAGAAATATATGTATATGCCCGCAGCACATGCGCGTATTGGCGGCCCACATTACTTATATATATTACAAAAAAATTGCGAAATCTATTAATAACACGGTGAGAATGAAGAAGAACGTACTCAGCTGGTTTGGGCACGTCGAACGAATGAGTGATGAAAGAATGGCAAAAAAGATTTATGACAGAAAAATAAGTAAGTGGTAAGGAAGGTAGAAGGAGACCTCGGTTGACCTTCGAAAACACAGTATCAAACCCGAGGAGAACCCCCCGGAGGGCATGTATGTAGACGTTGATGACAGTGGACGAAGCGAAAGAGGTATGTAGAGACGTATATACGTAGCGATTGGCACGTCGAATGGCAAAAACGCGGACTACCTCATGCCCATATATTATTATGGTTAGTTGCTAAAATACGTCCTAACGACATTGATAATATAATTAGTGCTGAATTTCCAAATCCTGATGAAGACCCGGTTTTATTTAACATTATAAAAGGGCATATGGTTCATGGTCCATGTGGTACATTAAATAACAAGTCTCCCTGTATGCAAAATGGTCAGTGTACGAAACGTTACCCAAAAGCCATGATTCCACAAACTATAACAGGTGTCGATGGGTACCCTACATACCGTCGGCGCTCGCAACAACAAGGAGGGTTTGCTGCAGAAATCAAATTACGTGGCCATCAGCAGATGGTGGTGGATAACAAGTGAGTTGTACCATACTCTCCTGTATTGTCCAAAACATTTAACGCACATATAAATGTAGAAATGTGCAATAGTGTAGAGTCAATCAAATATATCTGTAAATATATCAATAAAGGAAGCGATCAAGCCACCATTTCTTTACACAATGGACGGGACGAAGTAACAAGGTTTCATTCAGGCCGATACATAAGTTCATCCGAAGCAGCATGGCGTATATTCAGCTTCTCTATCAACGAAAGACACCCTCCCGTAATGCATCTTGCTGTACACCTCAAAGGAGGCCAGCGAATATATTTTAATCCTGAAAATGTTATGGAACGATTGGAAAATCCTCCACAGACCACTTTATTGGCATTCTTCAAGTTATGTGAGACAGATGATTTTGCCAAAACTTTGCTTTATGATAAAGTGCCAGCGTACTTTACATACGACAAACAACGAGGAAGGTTTAACCGTCGAAAAAGGGGCACTCCAGTTGACGGTGTGCCCGGAGTTTTTAAAGAACACGTTCTCGGAAGAGTATATACAGTGCATCCAAGCAATGCCGAGTGTTATTACCTGCGTTTGTTGTTGCACATTGTACAAGGGCCTATTTCATTCAATGTTTTGAAAAAAATTGATGACATACTATACCCAACATTTCAAGCTGCTTGCCGAGCACGGCGACTACTCGATGATGACCAACAATGGAATGATGCTCTTAATGAGGCGTGTATCAGTGACAGTCCACTTCAATTACGTCATTTGTTTTCCGTTATGTTGGTATTTTGCACTCTTTCAGATGCTGCACAGTTATGGCAGAAATATAAAAACAACCTAGCCGAGGATTATATTCGCGATATGCATCGAAATATTTCGACCAGTGAATTAAATAGCCAACAACGTGAAAATATTATTAATCGTTGCTTAAACAAAATTCAAGACATAGTTTTATCCATTGGTGGCAATTCTTTGTCTTATTATGGATTACCCGAACCAATTAGAGAGTGTATTCGCGGCTTGGGAGGAGTCACGTGATGCCTTTGGGGTGTTTTGTGACTTGTCCAAAGCATTTGATTGTGTGCAGCATAAAACTCTTATCAGGAAGCTACACTACTATGGTATAAGAGGCATTGCTTTGGATCTTCTCACTTCTTATTTAAGTGATAGGATTCAAAAAGTAAATGTCAACGGGAAACTATCACACGGGTCACCTGTAGCATTAGGGGTGCCACAAGGATCTATTCTGGGTCCGTTTTTGTTCCTTTTGTACATTAATGACTTACCTCATACCTTATGAGAGATATCTGTGAAATGGTGTTGTTCGCAGATGATACATCTTTAGTTTTTAAGGTTGATAGACGGCAACAATGAAGGCTAATTAAGGCTCAACGGGGTTCCTTCAACAGAATGCTGAATGTATTTGTAGACCGTTGGGACTCACCATTATTGTATCGGTGGGTCAAACTCCCTACGATCTAATTGGGTTTCACGTACTAACAATAGTTCTTAAGCTTAAAATATTATTAACAAGTTTATATGGGTGTAATAAAGTATTATTATTATGTTTCTCTTTAATTATTATTATTGTAGTATATAGATAGATGATGTGCGCGAACGAAGTCGCGGGCACTGGTAGTAGATATATATTTATATAACATACAATACTTGTTTACGTATCCCGCGTACGCTCCAACTCCAGTCCGGTGCCTGTGGGAATCAAAGATATAACACTCGGACAAATTAGACGTATGTAAACAAACGTACATTTACACTGTTCTATATATACAAATATTTTTTCTCTTATAATAAATGTATATAAATGTTGATTTTACATCTAAAAACCTAGTCAATTTATATACTCACATATTTTCTATTTTGTGGAAGTAGAGCTGTAGTAATAACACAATATATTTAAATGAGGATCGATTTTATTAAAAAATCTTACTTTCTGAGTCATTTTATGACGTAATGTCTTAGAAACATTTATGAAAGAACAACGAATTAGTTTCTTTCCTTTCAAAGAAAAAACTTGAGAAAGGTTTAAATACTAGATAAATCTCTGGCTACCCTACTTTATAAAGAAAACAGTGTGATGCTAAAAAACTGCTATTTTTTTATTTCATTAAGAATTCCTCCCCTCCCTACAAAAAACAACATCTTTCAGTGTTGCTCTCCACTCTCTCACCTATCTACAAGCCAAATCTCAGCTGCCTAGTAGTTTCGTCGTTATACGTACGGTTTGTTTAACTGAAGATTGACGAACTTCTTTTTTTGCAATTTATTTTCTTATTTTTGTCCGCTTTTCTATTTTACATACATGCTCCTATTGTACCCAGTAAACAAGAATATTATGCTTTATAACATTCATGGATATATGGACTCAAGCTACGAATATATATGCTCTTTTAGAATTTGATATTCAGCTCTATATTGAACAATGTTCTGTGGTATATCGTTAATTTTAATTGCATTTTGAAATGACATCCTTGTACACACAAAAATATTTTTCTCTTTTTTTCCAGCTTTACGCTGTAGCCCGCATACAGCAGGGAAGGCAGAGGGAGTCAAGTGTTAAGATACTCCGCTCCTTACTTTCCGTGGAATGAAGGCATTGCAAGTTGAGTGGCGTTCGCGTTTTGCCTCGACATCAGAAAAAAGAAAATGAAAATGCTAGCGAAGAAAATAAAATATTTCATTTGTTCGAGATAGAATTGAACCCCCAACCTGTCCTGTTTACATAACTAAAAACATTTGGTCTCCAAAAATATAATCCGGTCTAAGAGTTTAATGAAAAATATGTAAGAACCGCGAAAATTAAAATCATATAAAGTATGTATTTATATTAGTTTGCGTAGAGACATCTCCTCGGTGTCTACGACATTTGTCGTAAGGAGTGTTCTGGACGACGGTTTGACCTGGTTGGTATCTGCTGCGCAATTTTCTAACTGCACACTCGTCAAAAGCTTAAATATCACATCCTCACCATCTTTCTAAGTGGCTCTCCACTATTGTGCTGTTATTTCTCAGCCAAAAAGGTAAGCTCACCTATCGCTCCCTTGTTACTCGGGGCCATGTGGGGCGGTGAACACTTACCATCATCCATGATGTGACCCGTACGCTCGTATGCTCGTCTTTTGCATAAAAAACAGTGTTTTAGTTTCTAAGATAGTTGGAACTATAAATAACAACGACTAGCAAAGACACTTTACGTA
This sequence comes from Heliconius numata, assembly GCA_016802625.1. Classification (NCBI taxonomy): domain Eukaryota; kingdom Metazoa; phylum Arthropoda; class Insecta; order Lepidoptera; family Nymphalidae; genus Heliconius; species Heliconius numata. Next base: position 81,681 of record JAEBDU010013522.1, read on the forward strand.
CAATCGCAATCTGTCCGCTAACATTTAGTTTATTTCGGGACTACACTAACTAGGTGACGAAGAGTTATTGTAGAAGTGGTATGTAGAGTGATTAATACTAATGTTATAAAGCTGATGAGTATGTTTTGTTAAATGTGTTGATCTCAGGAAATACTGATTAAAATTGTTTTCCCTTTTTATAGCTTCATCGTCGTATAGATCATCCATATAGCAGAGTAGGCAAACGAACTTAAAGTTAAGATACTCCGTTTCTTAATTTTCGGCCATTTTTTCAAGAAATTTTATGTTGAGTAGTAAAACTCAATACCGTACTTTTGAAAGATCTACGCAATTATTATCATTTTTTAAAATAAGAAACAAAGAAAAAGAAGGTAAAAAAGAAACAACTATACGATTAATTATGTGTCGAATCCAATGTAGATATAATTAATATGTAACTCGCAATCAGTTGTTCTAAGACAGACTACACTCAGTCGCCAGCTCATACAGAATTCAAGACTTAACTTTGCGAACAGTGAATCATTGGGCGAGCTATTTAGATTTAAACTTACTTACAAACTGGATAACAAGCGTCGCATACATTAGCTACCAGAATAGACGGGACTTGGAAAAACTTTTTGGACATGGATAAACTTTAAGGGTAATTCAATACAATTATTTTGACCTTCGCTCTGTTTTATTGTAGAAAAGATCAGCTACACGCTTTTCCCCGTATTTCAGAGTAGGCAGAGAGAAATTAGTGACAAAATACTCGGTTCTCGGAATACTGCCTGCAGTATCACGAGTCGCTCTTGCTAGAGCAAATGAAGCAAAATGAGTGAATGCTCCGTGTGAAGATAGAACCTACGGCCATCGCCCTTATTGTCAGACGTTGTCCTGTAGTACGATGGCCTTATAGTGTTGGGAGAGAATATAGTGACAGCATTACATTCTCCATTTTTGTTTTTATAAACTTAGCAATACTAAGTATACTAATATATAATATAAAATCAGTTGTGTTCGTCTTATGAGAAGATTACATGAAAATGCTATGGCATCGAACACACATTACAAGCTTTATTTGAAAGAATAGAACAAAAGAAATTATTGATTTGAAAAGATTTCAAAAACATTAGCCATTATCGTTTATTCATCATTCTTATCGACTCTTTGAGCATTTTTAAACAAGTTCCAATATGTAAAGCATACTGAGACTATGGCATTATTTTTTCATTTAACTACGTGTATATTAACATTTCCTCCAGAGTACAAAAACACACCAACAATAATTGGCGTCAACAACAATCATCACTTATATATTTTCAATTACCGATCTCCCCATACATCCAAAAAGATAAAAATTCATGAATTATGAGCCACCCGTCCAGTCAGCAGTTTCGATTAACGTCACTTGACCTGGCCCCTAATTACCCAGCAGCAAACATCGAGATCAAACAACGATCTCATCAGTACTAATTGATTTCGAATGTGCCAACATGTTATTTATTATTCCGTTGATTAGGAAATAATAGCAACGAGGGCGATGCCTAGACGTTGTTAAATAATTCCTTTTGTGTACCATCAACAATATTATGACACTTAAATTTTAATTATTATAATAGAAAATAACTCTTATTTATAATATCTTAAGTCTTATATTACTGCGAAAATATTTGGTGTAAGTAAGCTGTAGAACGAAGGGTAACGACGTCGTGTCGCTACAGGTACATTAGATGTAACTTCGGATCAGTCTCGAGATTAGTTCACGTGTAAAGACATCAAGCGGAATAATTAATGGGATTTGCTTATTTTATAATATGTAAATCGTTAATTTAACCGGTGTAAGTTTAAACTAGCACGTAAGGTATACGTTTGCATTAATTTGATTGACTTCATTCTTCCGTTTTTATAAGTTATTTCTTTTAAACTATTGGTTAGGTTAGTTTCGAATTCGGTGGAAGGTGGAGACAGGAAAGGCAGGGTGTCTTAATGGGAACGGAGTATCATAACATTAGGTATTCAGGTATCCTTTGCTTATCCTGTCAAAAAACAAAATAAAAATCACAACACAAAATCGTGAAATATATTATAAAGATAGTTATTAGAATGTTACATGCTTGAAGGATATAGTTAGACAAAGAAGATATTCTCTTTAAGACGACGTGACTTGCTAACGTCACTATAAATACTTAGTGATAGTTCAAAGTGCTTAAACTCTAGTCAGTTCAGACGTAATTCGCGTCGGCACGGTCTGTTGACACGCTAAAAGTATCTAGATTTTCTACAAAGTGGACTAAAAAGACTTTATTTGACTAGAAAAGTTTGTTGAAAAATAGATCGTTTAATCGTCGTGACTTTTTTTAAATTTTGGTTTATTTTTTGTAGCTTTACACTGTATCCCGTATATAACCTAGTCTTAAGATTCCGTTACCATTAAGACGCACGTTGAGTGGCAGAATGCCGGTTTGCCTCGTTACCAGAACGAAGGAATGATAAAATTGAATTTATTTTTAATTAATAATTTATTTCCTAAAAGGTTACTCGAACTCCCAATCCATCGCATTTACAGTTGCACGCTTGTACCCCAACGCTACGACTGTCATACTATTTGAAGATTCTCTACAAAAATCAAGTGTTATATTAAAATCAACATTAATTTCTATAAACTAGCAGTAAAGTCTCATCTGTCAGTAAGTACGAGTATGTTAGGGAGGCCGCAACCCTAGTTATCAAGGAGGGAATTACTCTCGCGAGTCTTCAAGAGGAAATTTACTGTTGACATGTCCTGTCTAGTGTCGTGAGTCTCGGTCTGACTTTAAAGAGGTTCAGGAAATTGTCTTTAGTTCTTTTCTCTATTATGGCGTATAGTTCATATTTTGTTAGCTTATTTTTAGGCATAAGTCCATACCTTTTCTAATTAATATAATTTTTAAATTTCATATCGGCGGTAGTTTTCTTGGTAACAGTAATTTGTGGACGAGATAAAGAGTTGTAACTCAATTTTCCGATTAAATAGAGAGTTTGCTATTAAATGGAATCAACTGTGGTATATTATACAATCACTAAGATATGTATTTCCAGAATTTTGCAGGCCAAGAAAGGAATGTGCTCATGTGGGTTGGGCACGGTGACAGAATGAGTGACGAAATATTGCCAAAAAAGGTTTATGAAGCAAGAGTCAGAGGTAAGAGAGAAATAGGTTGTCCTTCAAGAGCATAGTATCAATGATACTAGAAGCAGGTCATGTAAATAAAACCTACCGGACGTGTATGTGTAGTGCTAGGAAGAGAATACTTATACAATATAAATAGTATTTCGCTTAAGAACATGTGTAAAATTATAATAATGTAAGGAATAATCCAAATAAAACAGTCTTCTTCTACCATCACATACATCTAGATACATGCCGACCGCTCGCATGTAGCGCGCGTATCGTCGCATCAACGGTAACGAGCCGCGCTGTGGCCAAGAGCTTCATTATCGATGCGAATTGAAGCCAACTTTTATTTTACCACCATTTTCTGAAAACAGGTAGGTATTGAACATAACTGTGCGCCGACTACGTACAATGTGCTTGTAATTTGCAAAGGGAATCGTAAAAACTTGATTTTTCTATGTGAAGAGCTAGTTGCTGATAACCTGGGTGAAGTGCTTGTTTTTAGGGTTCAGTACCACAAAAGAAGCAAACAAAACTTTTATAGGATTACTTTTCTTTGCATCTATCTGTCAAAGACATGAGAGACATTTTTCTTAAGGTTGTGAGAAGCTATCGAGCTAAAAATTACTATTAAATATCCTGGTATACAGACCCTTAAACAAAACACCAATAATAATCGACAAATAAATCAACGCGATTAAAAGGCGAGCTTTGATGCTTCGTTCCTTGCACATTTTGTATGAATATCATTGCGTAATCGAATCCAATCCAATAGCTACTTGTCGTGGACCTATACTAATAAAATTTGGCATAAACTTATAGTAGAAATAAAGGGAAAATTCGAATACCATAAATTTGGAAAATATAATACGAAGAACCAATCACAAACTTTTCTTTGTAGTTTAATTTATACAACATGACTACATATCACCGCAAATTTAAGTTTGTCAATTTTTATTAATTGTATTTTTAAACGATTTTTTGCTTACCTATAATCAAAAAAGTGGTAAGGAACCTTCAGGCGGTAAGTTCAACTCACACTTAACCGGTTTTTTTTGCAAGGAATATAGCGGTGATGCTACATCTCCGATTTTAATGATCGTTTCAGGCGAAAACGTTTATATTTTTAAGTGAATGCTATTCCGAGATACATGAAACGCTTTTACATGAAGATAGGAATAACTGAAAAAATGTTGTTTTGGTTCTAGAAATACAAAAATACAGTATAGTCCAAATAAAAAATCGTGATAGCTAGTGTTCTTCTTTGTTTGGAGATTAACGCATACCTAATGATAAAAACTGAAATGGTGAATAAAGTATATTATAAAAATTTAATTGACATTAAATCTATTAGAATTTATGCCATCGTAGCGCAGCGGCACGGCAGATGTAGTTCGATTCCCACTCGGGGAAATTACTTGTTTTCATTTCTCCGCCCTGGTATCAGGAAAATTGGACGGACAATGGGGCGAGAAGAGTCTTAACACTTGGTTCACTTTGCCTATCTATATGCGAGATACAAAGTAAGGCTAAAAAGCCTACCCTGCTGTGTACTGCTCGCACACTGAGGGTTTCGTACCAACATGTAGATATGTTAATATTTGATGCCAAACGGCAATCCAGCCTTGAAGATTTTCCCTTAAAGTGACCCTCCAGTATTAGTCTTAAAAATTACAATATTATTATTTTTAAAGGTGGCGGTGATAAATCAAAGTCAAATTTATCCAAATTTATTTATTTGTATTCGTGTTTATCTGTCCTATTAAAATGATAAGTATTAGGTAATACAATAAGCTACTATATAACTTTTAATAACATTCAAAGTATGTACTTTTTAGATTAGTTTTTTCGGTTCATGGAATGTGAAATAAACACAAGGTTAAACTTTGCTTCAAAAAATCTATAAATTTTCATATTTTATTTTTTTTTATTTTTTTATTTTTTTCCTTCACTTGTAGTGTCTTCACTTCGTTTACGGCAAAAATTCATAACTGTAGGTCCCCGCGAAGTACTCTATAGATTTAATGAGGCGGCGAATTTTATACAAAATGCAGCAAAAACGACGCATAAATGCTCGTATCCTTTGCCGTAGCTTGCATTTTTCTATACTACTATAACTTAAAATATTTTTAGATTTATATCTCTATGCGATCCTAATAAATAGTGTTAACAGATAGACAAAACAGTAATCCTATAAAGGTTGTATAGAAGGTATGCAGAGAGTTATGCAGAGAGTTAAGTGTTTGGTGGTACTGCTCACGCCATATTCAATGTTCCAACTGGGAAAACCGTTCTTAAAAATAAAGATTAAATAGATCATCATAATCAAACTTTCATAAACAATTGTGGAAATAGAAATCATGGAGCGGAATCAAAGAATCAAGGAATTCAATAGAGTCGAGTAGCCTGCGAACTAGGTTGTGCGGGCGCTAGGAGCGCTAGTGCAGCCCGACTGCCGAGTGCACTATTGACAGTTATAAATAGGAGCTGTACTGCGAGGGACTCGATTTGAATATCACGGCATGGTAACCAAATAAAGTAGTTTATTTACTTTCGGGTTAGCTTTACGCATCGTAGGACAGGCATGGAGAAGGTAGTGTTAAGACTTTCCGATTCTCAGACACTGAACATCTTTCTGCATATTTAATTTTGAGTGGAGGTACTCAGTTCCGCACGTTACTTCATCAAATCGAGGATGTAATAGTATTTCAAATGTATACATTCCCTCGAGTGACGATTGAACCCACAACTACTCAACTAACAACAACTAGTCATACACTGATTCACTGCGCCACGAACACTTTACCTATTGGAATATTTTTTTTACTTGTCGCTATATAGGAGGGATAACAAAAGGAATATTCTTTTAGGAATATATTTAGACATTGTATATTCAGTGGTGGAAATCCGTGCCCAAATGATTCCTCAAAGTGGGAATCGAACCCACAACCGTTGCGCTTACGGTGTGACGGTCTGCTGCGCCACGACCATGGTCTTGCAACATTTATGCAATGGCGTATTGTAGCAAAGTGAAATATAATCGTAATATACGTAATGTCAGACACTACAAAACATAATTCATGGGAAAAACGAAATTGGAATACTTTTGACGTTTATGTGAGTTTTTTGTCTATTATCAATATTTGTCTTGTATTGTTTTTTTTTCTTTTTTTATTTGACGTGTAGACTTTGAATTTCTAAAATTTATTTTATGTTCACGTTGTGTCTCGGATGCGCAGGCAGAGTACTAGTGTTAAGACACTCCTTTATGAGACTTTGCATCTGGATTAGTGAAAATCAATATCGCGCTTTATCTTCAGATATAAAAATATAATTCTCCTGAGTGAGACCCAAACCCACAACCGGTGCGGTTGCAGTCAGGCGATATCTGACGACGGTGTTTTATTTTATCACAATTATTACATTAAATGTAAAATAAATTTCATACATCACAAAATTTTAAAACTATCTCGAGATAGTTTTAAGAGGTACTAAAGAAATCCTCCAAAAAATAATTAAAATGACCGTCTTACATAATTTTTAAATTGTAACGGCGCTACAACGTTTCGTGACAAAAAGTCGCCCTATTTGTGAAGTAGGGTGAAAACAAAGCTACAATTTAAATGCATCCCTCAGTGCAAGGGCAGTGTGCTAAGTGCCAGTTAGGAGAGCTTTTATCTTGTCCTCGACCTGGCCTTTCGGGGACGTGAGTATTGAGGTGGGAGGAAGTAGATTGTATTTACGTTTGGTTTTTTTATTTAGCTGCACGTTGTATCCGGCATATAGCATGGCGGCAGAGGGAGACTAATGTTGAAAAGTGTGTCAACACTAGTTTCCTGGAGGAAATAGAATTCCGTTTCCCATAACTGCTCAATTTTCACTATGCTTCGTTGTTATGTGGTGAAACTTGCAGCCAGTCGTGACGCAGGGGCACAGACGTGTGTCTGTAAACAGGCACGACAGGTTTATTAAAATATTTAATATTGGCTCCAGAATTCCACGGAAAGTGGGGAACTGAGTGTAACACGTGTGTTCCCTCTGCCTATCCTGCTGTATGCGGGATACAGCGTGAAGCTAATTTAAGTAGATTAAAACTTTAACATAATATCTATTAGATAACAAAATAAGTAGATAACACGCAACAGTATCTGACAGTTACCGTTTGTGGATCTGAAAGGATTTCACTGACAAAGGAAACTCTGAGGCGAAGCGAATTTCAAAGAAAGACTTACGGACGATCTAAACTTCTGAAAGGTAAAAGACGCTATTAAAAATCAAAGTACTCGGGGATGACCGGTAAGCAATTGGTTCAATCAATTTATTTTATTTAGTTTTTGTTAGCTGTATCCTGCACATAGAAGGGCAGGCAGGGAACCTGGGAATGTAATTTTAAGACATTCCGTTCCCATTAAACCACTTCCAACTCCTCTTTTCACCGAATTCTGGAGGCATTGAGTGTTAAGTGGCGGAACTCATTGACGTGCTTAGGCGGAACACCAGAATAAAGAAATGAAAATATTAAATATTTCATTTCCTCGAGTGAAAGCCGAACTAACAACCTGTCGCGGGACCTTGACGGCGCTGTTATTTTTGTAATATAAGGTTGAATGTTTTCTGCATCTATTGTATTTTCTATAAAAATACAATAAATATAGTAAAAGTTCATTAAGAATATTTAGTTTACCTGCTTTATTGTCTAAAATTGGGCGGTTTTACACAAGATACGCTCCACAGCATGAAATTAAAAGGAAAAACTTAAAAAAAAGCACCAAAACGTTATTGTAACATTTTCATTCAGTTTGCCACTAGCTTTGAAAGTGTAAACGAAGGATTTAGCATGATATCTCTCTCATAGCGCGCCTACCAGTAGCGAGTAGGCAGTAGGTACGATGCACGTTCATTGGCCTGCATTAGGCGTCGCGATCGCTTTGACATTCAAATGGGGTCGACTGAGGATGTGTTTTTTGCCCTGTACTCTTTATGTTCTTCTTGTTTGCTGTAGGCTTAGTTATTTTTGGTATTATTGATATTAGTTAATTATTGAGGCCAGTCGTAGAGTAGGGGCATAAGCGTACGACTGTAAACGGTTGTGGGTTTGATTCCCAATGGAGGAAATTAAATATGTAATATTTTCATTTCTGTGGTAACGAGGTAATGTATAGCGTTGTGTTCCATCACGCAACACGCAATGCCGTAAATGAAGAACGGAAGTGTCTTAATAGGAACGGATTATCTTACACTAATACTAGGATCCTAAATACCCTCTCCCTACCTACGTGTGTTTATAGTGGGTTGCATCGAAACAATTTTTATGTGAATTAACATAGCTTATTACCTTCTTCGATAAATCGACTATGCAAATGCAAATGCAAAAATGTTTTTGCATTTCGGACCGGCAGCTCTTTACATTATCGCTCTTAACCTAACAAACTGTTTAATAATACAAATCAAAAAGAGTAAAGATAAACAATTTTTTGACTTGCGCCTTTTGAACATCTTCTCTTCTTATGTATCATCATACATACAATGTGACAAAAAGTATATTATATTATTAAATTACTATATTAAGAATGTATCATATAAAAGTGGATCTTACTGGTTTTTACAAGAAAAGGTCAACCTTGTTCTCGTTTCGTGCTACAAGCATCTACGAAAGTAATAACTTTGTTCTCTTCAACAAATCTCCCGATTTCTTTGATTATTATCTCAGAAATCTATAGAAGTGTAGAAAGTCTTTGTGTTTCAGAATAATAAGGTCGGACTCAGATGTTCTGACGAGATTAAACACTCGCGGATAATAGAGTGGACAGAGTTTTATGAGATCTGCCATTTCAACAAACACCGAAGTTAATTGAATTATTTTTTTAATAAATTTGCTCAATAGAAGACGACTTGGTTGGACGATATTGGTTCCCGGGGTATATAGGGGGCACTAAGTGAGGCCTTCTCTACGGGATAGGTAAGAGTGGGCTTTATTTTTTTATAGTCTACTTTAAAAAAATCACTAGAGGTCACTAGAGGCCTATACTGGAAGAGATAATATGATCATTCTGATGTATACTACAGGAGGTATACTGCAGTTGTAATTAAGTATATATTCAAGGAATGTCGCATTCCAGTTAGCTTACATAATTGCTCATTATATAAATACAATATACCCTTATATTAAATTTGATTCATACGATTTTAGTTCTTCTTACAAGCCATTTAGGCGTAGAATGGCATGCATATATTTCGTAACAGTTGTATTAACCAGATTTCAGCTGGAACAGTCTTGGTCAGATTGTTCATCGCATGTGGTGTATTGATCAAATTAAACATAGTGAATAGTAGTTGAGGTGGTCGCGGCGCCTGGCGCCAGGGCGCGAGCATAAATACGACGGTTGTGGGTTCGATTTCTACTCAGTGGGAGAATGGAAATGTTTTAATCGAGAACGTGTGTCTCAAAACTAGGTTCACAGGTTCTCCCTGCCTTCCCGGCCATGTGAAGCTAAAAAAGAAGAAAAGAAAGATATAGTTTTCCCGATTTTCGAGACATTGTATCATATTATGTAGCAGAACTCAACGCTGCGCTTAATCTACTAGAGCGGTGAAATTATGTTTATGAAATAAAGTTATATAATTATTATCTTGTTCCTATATTTCCAAGAAAAACACATTTCTACAGAAAACTTAAAGTAAACATTTGCACAAAAGTAACAAAAGATAAATCGCAGAGAACAATCTGAGGGAGACTATAAATCTGCAAGTGGAATTAAGACGCAATAAAAACAAGCTCGCGGTCATTAATAACCCGCTCAGACCTCTCCACGCCTTCTATACATCGGGTCTACTGTGTATAGCACCCACTAAACTGTAAACGCGAGCTAAAACATGAAAAAAGTGTTTCGTTTTATCAGAAAACGAAAATAATTCAAATATCAACACAAACACAGGCAGACTGACGGACGGACAACAAAGTGATCTTATAAGGGTTCCTTTTTCCTTAAGAGGTGTGGAACCTTAAGCCTTAAATCTAGTTCCTTATATTTTTCCTTAATCTAGGTCCTTATATTTAAAATTCAAAAATTATCAATTCTTGTTCCACACTAAGGGAATTTTACAAATGTTGTTATAATGTATGACTTATTACACACACTTCTATTTGCATTTCATAAATATCTCATCATTCAACTCAGCCTAGTCTTAAGCTGATATCAAATTTTGCCAAAAAACTAGAAAGTGGAAAAAAATACGATCTGTAATTGGGCTAAAGCCGTTTGAGTAACAATATATGAGTAACTCACCTTTCATGTATAATCTGTACACAGCCGAAAAAGAAAAACAATCTAAATATTTGGACCTAGCCCATGAGATTACCGCCATGTGGGATGTCAATGCGACTATCATCGTGCCGATAGTGGTTTCGGTTAGCGGTTTAATAGCGAAAAGCCTCGACCAACACCTTAAGAGGCTATCGCTTAGCCGTTGAATCAAGAACCGGATACAGAAGGCAGTATTACTTGAGACGGCACGTATTGTGCGGAGGTTCCTCTCTCTGGAGCCCTAGCCACCGATGGCTTGGACCCTCGGAAGAGTGGTTTTTTTATATTTTTAAATGTATCTTTTTTATAATAATTTATATTTAAAAATGTAAAATTGATTCACTAATTTAATAAAAGTATATTCTGTATGAGTAACTCACCTTTCATGTATAATCTGTACACAGAATTTTTAGCCAAAAAAATATTTTTTGAAATCCACACAGCAACGATCAAAATTTAAAAATATGAAACAAAAATATTGAAAAAAAATAGAGTAAAACCTCTTAGTATTCAGCGTGCAAGCGGCCGAGACTCAATTATTTATCTGTGCACTCGGCGCTAGCAGCAAATAGACCGCCGCGACGGCTGAAGCGGCCGATGAATGTTTCGTTTCACACAATGTCGGCATGTGTGACTATTACTTATATATATTAAAAACTATTCGAGGCTAGGCCATGCCAGGCCAGGCCAGGCCAGGGGCACGAAGTGTGACTGTGAACGCGACAGGTTATGAGTTCGCCACTCGGGGAAATGAAATATTTGTTTAAATTTATATTTCCATTTCTTCGAGACCTCAAATTCCGTATCAGTAGTAGCTTGACTCCGCGCCGGGTGCATGGAAGTAAAATATGTTTTTAGGGTTCCGCACCAGTCATATGAAATTCGCCGCGCAATGAAAAAACCTATAGTACTTTTCGTACCGTTCGTAGGTACAAAATTTGGCATGAAGTGACAACTTAAACAATATAAATAAAGAAAAATCCAAAAAATCAAAATTTACAGATATTTCATAAAAAAATATAGAAACTTATATTTCTAGTTTCATACAAAAACTCTTTTTGTATGTATTCTGCTACGAGAGCCTCGGTGGCTCTCGGTGGCTCGAGTCCGATACGCACTAAGCTGGTTTTTAAACTCGAGGTAACTCTAATAAGTAATACAGTTACGAATATTAAATAATTCATTCTCTCGAACGGGAATCAAACCCACAACCGGCGTTTTCACAGTCGCACTCAGTGTCAAGGTCTTCAGCTTTATATTATAAGTTTAGATAAAAGTTTAAGTTATATAATATAACATACCTCCAAATATTCTCTACGATATTTTAGAAATTTTCTCCTGCTTGTGTTCACAATCCCTCCCCTTCTAAACGACTTGACAGATTATGATGAAACGTTTCTTCTGCACATTTGGCTTGGGCTCTTTTAGATGGATCTTAAGCGTAATTATTAAGTTGGAGTTGTTCGTTAAAGTAAAATTTATTTAAAGACAATTAGTTTAGTCATATTTTGATTATTTATATAAATATACTAGTGGACACGAACGCGCCTACGCCCGCTTGAACTATACGAATATTTGTTAAATATATTTATGAAATTATTTTCAGTTTGCAATAGAGAGATGCGTTAAGCAAGCTCATTTTGGGCGACGTTTTCTAACAACAAACTTTGCAAATCGTTGCTTAGCAACGACGGTTGTTATTAACATGGCGGAATAAATTGCATGTCAAATAATTAAATTTAAAAATATTTTATATATCGAAAATATTACAAATATGAGAAAAAAAAGTATCCTAAGTTCATCCCGAGACCCTCAAGTATCTCTATATGAGTATTTTATCACAATTAAATTAGCGGTTTGGCCCTGATTGCGTAAAAAACAGACAGACAGACAGACAGAGTTACTTTCGAATTTATAATATAAGTATGGATAAGATAATTATCTTCACTATAAAATAGTCTATCCTAATACTAAGACAAATGTGAAATAATATTTAGGCAATTTGAAATTTCCTGTATGCCAATATAAGCCAGAAAATTCGGAATTTCTTTAACACAAAAATAAAACACGACAATGTTCGTACCTATGTCATATACCCGTAGACACACGTGTAAAAGATTTCCAATCCGTTCTTCTAAAGGCGAGGTGATTTAAATTGAAACAGAAAGTGGGATCCAAACAATGCGGGGCGATAAAACTGAAATTTCATATTCCAGATGTGTCTCTCCTCGCGCCTCGTGCCTCCCGTCTCGCGCCTCGCCGCACCAAATAGACGGTAACGAATGTATTTTGAACGAAATATGGTGAAGTTTTGAGTGAGGATGGATATGGAGATGTCACTACTCTTTAATTTAATAATCGAGGCGTAACCTGTTGAGTGCTGGAAATGAACGCCGCAGTTGCTAGAGCGGGCAAATAGCAATTTACCCGCGTGGGAATCAAATCCACAATTGTTTCGTTTACAATCTTCTTCATCCTGGCATTAATCCCGGCTATTGCCAGGATCTGCCTTCCTACTCCACTTTGCACGGTCTTTTGCGTCCTCGGTGGTTAGACCATTGGCTCTCATGTCCTGCATCACGACATCCAACCAGCGCTTCCTTGGGCATCCGGGAGGTCTCACTCCAGGAACTGATATAGCAAGGCACTTGCATCCGACATAGTTCTTAGGCCGGTGCGTAACGTGGCCAAACCATCTAGACTCCCTCGAATAAATGTGTTGCGTATGCGATCAGACCGCGTTATGCCGCACATCCACCTCAGCATCTTCATTTCCGTGACGTGAAGCTCCTGAGTGTGCCGAGATAGTGCTGGCCAACATTTGTATATCAGCCCCTTGAGCTTGGGCGGTATTCTGCGGTCGCAGACCACACCAGGGACCTCCCGCCATTTGGCCCAGGCAGCGCTTATCCGGCCTTGGACATCGTGATCGATGCCTGCAGACTCGTGCGTGGCGGATCCAAGGTACCTGAACTTTTCCGACTTAACGGCTGGCTCAGGACCTATAAATGTTTCGTTTACAATCACTATCGCAATATCCCACTGCGCCACGATGGCCTCTGTTGGTAGGAAATGCACCCGATCTTGGCGTATCTACGCGTAGATCAGAGGTTAAATTTCAAATTATTGTATAAGTTTTTTACTATACAAGTACTTTTGAATAGTCGATTGAAGATATCGCTACCACTGGCTCGTAAGGCAGGTCAGAGCGCACAAGAGTGAACAAATTAAAATTTTAAATATGTTATTTGTTCGAATAGAAATCGAGCCCACAGGCTTGTAGTGCCTGCGGCCTGACTGGCTTCTTTTCTGAATAAAGGTTTTTTTCTCTAATACTTTTAAACAGTTTCTAAAATTCACACTGTCTCCAAATTACAATAAAAAAATTCACCATATTTCTAATCCTAAATGTGCAAATAACACTTAAAATACTATAGAACAGTACGCGCCTGTACTCGCGCCTGCAGCTAGTACTGCAATGTATGTATTTACAATCGGCCTTTACGCCAGGCGCTATAAAAATATACGACGCGCGTTTCACAAACCCCGCGCGGGTGTAAAAAAGGAAGGTCATCAACATTACAGACAAAGTCTGAACTATATACACTTTGTTTACATTTATCAAGATATAGATAAAATTCTAAAAATATTTTTTTTTTCGTTACCGAGCCGTAGCCTCGCTTTAGAAAAAAAGTTAAGCGCGGCGTTGAGTTACGTCACTCAACACACAATATTTCAAATATCACTCATCATCAAAAAATAAAAAGGTGTAAAATATAGATTGTATAGTTTGTCGAGTAACTGCTATGTCGTTCTAACAACTTCAAAGGTAGTTTTAGTAAAAGAGGATTAACTAACTATCCTATTCAAACACATCGCACCTTGAAATTCTATTAACTTCCAAACGAAAACATGTCATTTGAGAAATCACGTCAGTAATAGCCGGAGTATGAAATCCTATATTGTTTGGTGGCTTCAATTTTTTTCCTTGATCGGGAAAAAACGAGATTTCTATTGTCTACCTTAATGTCCAAACAAACAAAGGGGAAGGTGACGACTAGTATAATAATGAATAAATTTATAGATTTACATAACAATGCGGCGTTGTGTTCCGCCACTCAAGACGCAATGCCTCCAGAATTCAGTGGAATGTCGCGAACATAAATGTCTTAATGCAAACGGAGTGTCTTAACACTAGGTTCCATTTCTATTTCCTATTCTGTTACGTGGATGCAGTGCGCTAAAGAAATATAGATTTAAGAGCGAACCTAGTGTCGAGACACACTTTTCGTTACTACCGGATCGGAGTTCTATCAACCGCTTGTTGATTGGCAGAACTCAGTGCCGCTTGTTGTGCAGTATTTCAGTCCAGTGTGAGTGGTTAGTTAGGTACCTGCTGTACAGGATGAGACACACATGCGTGAGATTGATTCATATTATAAAAATCAAACATTGAAACATGGAGCCGTTGTGGCGCAGCGACACAGGAACTGACTGTAAGCCGCCGTTATGGATTCCATGTCCACTCGGGGCAATCAATTTGTTTCATTTTAGATATCTCTGGTAGTATGACAAAGCACGCCGACTCAACACGCCTTGTTACAAAAATTGGGCCATGGAAGAAGGGTTGGAATGTCTTAGACTATGTATCTTTTGCCTATGTTGCCATACGGGAGACTGAAGCTATTTTTTTATTGTTTTTTTTTTTCAGGTTTACGCTGTACCTTGTATAAAGCACAGTAGGCGGAGGGAACCTGGTGTTAAATCTGCTGGTGGTGGTTCGGGGATCGAACCCACAACCGTCGCGTCCCAATCACTCGCTTGAGCCCCTGCCACGATGGCTACTATTATTTTTTCATTATAAAAAAATAAACAATAAATCGCCCTCGCCGATAACTCACGCCGTTAAGTTTGCACGAGTACGATAATCTCAAATGAATGACAAGAGTACACAAGCACTAGCGTGTACATACATGGGGGCGTTAATACCCTTTGATTGAGGCGTCGAGCGATGAAATGTTTAATTTGGGGGTCGGGAAAAAAAAAAAATTAGCCAATCTAGGTGAGTATTATGAATGAAAAAAAAACTATAAACACCGAAAATAATAAACGTAATTAAAAGCACTTTGCTGTCTTTGTAACACCAAAAAAAGACTAGTATTAGCTTAAAAATGTAAATAAACAGACTAATACACTCTAACAACTAACGAAACACTTAACAAATAATAGAGACAATTATACTCGTACATTTATTTTTTCCTTGTATTTCTCCGTCAAAATTTCGAGCTGGCTAAAATCACATTTAAACTCAAGAAGAGCTTCATAGTGCTACTTATAAGCCTAATTGCTTTATCCATTACCATTGCCTTTTTTTTGTACAAAAGGCAATGTTCACAATGTTGATGGTACTACTATACCGATACTGATTTCGTCAAAAGCTACTAGAACCACCTACTTGGCAGATTCTCAAAGTGTCTCTATCTCTCCTTCACAGAAGCACGATTACCAGGCAGCATGCCACATCATCTACTCTCATCAAAATAACAATAAGTAGCTTTTAGATGTCAGTCGTGGCGCAGGAGCACAAGTGTGCATCTTTAAAAGCGACAGGATGTGGGTTCGATTCCCACTCAAGGAATTGAAATACTATTTTTTAATTTCCTTGCTCTCGTAACAAGGCAAATCGCGGCCTTGAGTTCCGCTACTCAACATGCAATGCTCCTGATTAAAAGCAGAAGTGATGAAAATTGGGTTACGAAAGTATCTTAACGGAAATGTAATGTCTTAAGTGTAGGTTCCCAGGTACCCCACTTCTACCTTACCATGGTCGTGAAGCTAAAAAAACTAGCTCTTAGCTGCGGCTTTGCCAGCTAAATGAAACTAACTAAGACGACTCTTATGAAAAATTACACATTTTACACTGATTGCAGGGATGTTCTGGTTGTACTATAGAACTGTGTGGATTACAACCAGTAATTTATGAGATTAGCGCTTGCCACCAAACAAACTCTTTACATACATATATTAAATACACCACAATGCAATACTTAACACTGTTTGTGTTACATGAAATGCTTCAGGAAATTCAACTAAACGGCTCCACCGACCGGATTAGCAAAGCACTTTGACACGTGACATCACCAACAAATGTCAAATGATTTTAGCACCTGAAGCGTCACAAATACAGCTTAAGTTCCCTCGACAAATTTGCACCTAGAAAGGAATTTACCGCGAGGGCCCTCGGTCAAGCCTCCTCGTCTCAAAGACATGGCGGAAGATGGGAATAGTTAATGTTTACATGAAATCTTCGCTTTAAGTAACATTATATAAATATTCTCATGTTTCATGTAAAAAGAGATGTTAACAAGATTTAAATTGTTTTTTTTAACTTCTTTCTTTTCTCGCTTAGCAGGGAGTCAGAGGGAACCTGAGAACTTAATCCATTTTCCGAATGATTCTCGAAGTATAGCCACTCCACGCCGCGCTATGCTTCGTTACCAACGGCGCAAACACGACGGTACCATTATTGTGCAGTAGGGTGTGGCGATCGTTCTCCACACGCTTTATTTATTTATTTTTAATAATAATTTTATTTATTTAATAATTTTGTATATGCGGGCGAAATCCGGGTGCGCGCGCCTAGCGAGCAATACGGCTCCCGCTTGACCGTTCAAGCGACAGCTGATCTTTTGTTCTTGCGGAACCGGTTACCGCCCCGATCGACGGCCGCGCCGCCGTCGGGTGCTCGCTCGCCGGGCTGCTAATTTAGTGTGCTTTCCTCACGACTCGGGGCAACCGCACGCCTGATTTTCGTTCCGCGCCATTAGTACTTACGTATTTCCTATACATTCCTCAAGGGCACTAGAGGATATACGCGACCATTGTAAGTGCGAGTCTCTCTCAGAGGGTGTTTATATATCAAGCATTATCAGCTCAGGTAATTAATTTAACGAGATAAATATAAGATTTTATACCTTAGGGTATCTAAATTAATATTATAAAGCCGAAGAATTTGTTTTGTTCTGAATTTCTTTTGAATTAGTCTTAATTATTTCCAATTAACTTTGCGGGGAAAGCTAGGTATTTATAAATACAAACAAATATCAATTTCTTGTTCATTCAACAGAACATCCAAAATGATTTCTAAAACAAAAAAAACAGCCAAGTCTCAAATGAATACTGCAAAAAGGCATCCACAGAATCAATTAAACCAGTCAGCCAAAGGGATATGATAGAATTATTAGAGGTGCAGTCGAACTAAAAACAGAAGTTCACCGACGCGAGATGCACCGGAATATGAATGGAGTATCGCGAGGGAGGCTCCACGCTGTATGTATGTATGTTGATACTTGTAGCGTTACGAAATCAGGTGCTGAAATAATGAAACATTTACGTTAATGAAAATGAAAATAGACGAGGCCGTCTGACTATAACTACCACGGTTATAGGTTCAATTTTCACTCGGGAAAGTCAATTATTTTCTTTTGCTCGCAATATACGCAGTGTCTTGAAAATTTGGTGTTTTAACGTATTAGTATGAGTACACAGTGTTGCGCTGTGCATATATGGCAGAGACACTAAAGTATTCTTCCACGTTCTACAAAGTGCAGTCTTATTTTAGATTGAGGAGTTAAGCATATCATTTTAATATGAGGTGATAGATTTCTGTCACCTTATATTTATAAGGAGCAAATCCTACTACAGTATTACGATATTAGTTCGTTTCGATATTATTAAATTTCTTTATAAAATTCGTCACGTGTCAGTTCGCCACTCAGTGTATGAGTATATTTTTTTTGAAAGGGGAATAATGTAGGCGACGGAAAACTCGACTTAATCGGGCAAGCATCACGTGCCATCTCTTTATAATGTTTTCAATTTCGATAGCTGGGTAAGAAACTTCGCCCTTTCAAGTTTTGAAAGGAATCTGCAATATACTTTATTTTTTTAGCTTCACGCTTTATCTCGCAAATAGCAATGTAGACAGAGGGAACCTGGGAACCTAGTGTTAAGTTAAATTAATATACATATTTCAGCTTTACCAGAGTGGATTTTAACTTAAAAGTCGAAACTCAATATCTTGCTTTGCATTAACGGCAAGGAAAAACTTTTTAACCATTACTAGTAGAATCGTGGACATTCACACTGAGTCTCGATGGTGTTATGCATCTCTTTATTTATAATACACACAAAATCTAATAATTTTAATCTCTATTTTATTAGGAATAAGGTTAAAATTACATTGCAGGTATTATAGGTAATTTATTATTTATTGGGCAGCTGTAAAGAGGTTTGCCCTCGGAGACTAGTATGAATATTTCAAACGAATAATAATGGGTTGATGTCGACTATGAAAAATTTTATTTGCTTATCGCAAAATGCAGGCCACTGATATAGAATAGAAGAGTATGAGCAATCCCCTAGAAATTGTAAATGTGACAATGGAAGCCAAGTTCAATATTAAGAGAATTCAAATTTAAATATCATTGGTAAAGTTTATAAATCGTTTCAAATTTACGCGTATTAAGTAAGTTGAAGCTCTTATTTTGTTTTTAGCTAACCATACAAATGTATATTTTAAACATTAATATCTCACTATACAGGTATCGAGATATTAATGTTTACAATATCAATAATACATAAATAAAATTTACTTTTATTTATAAAAGGTAAGATGACATTGTAGCACAAGGGTACAAGCGTGCGACTGTAAACGCGGTGGTTGTGGGTTCGAATCGAATCATTGAAATAAAATATTTAATATTGTCATTTCCTCGTTCTGGTAATGACGCAAAGCGCAACGTTGAGGTTCACTACTCAGCACGTGCCTCAAAAATTGGGTTCCCAGGTAGACATAGAGCATGTCTTCTTTGCTATGCGGAATACAGCGCAAAGCTAAAAAAATGCAAATTAAATTTTATTTTTATCACATAGCTATTTATTACATAACAGAGTTTATAAATAGTTGATATGAATATACGAGTACAAACGAAGGCAGCGTTCGTAGTTTTGTTGTTTATATTTGAATTTGGCTTAAAACGCTTCCGTGTATCAAAACAGCGAAGAGTCTCGTTCTGTAATAGTCTAAGTATGTTATATATTACGGGTGGGTGGTCAGTTCTAATGTTGAATATATTACTAAGCTTAGTTGGACGGAGTTCTAAGATTTATTTAAGAGGCGACTATTGAAAATTTGTAGTAGAAAATGTGATATGATATTTTAATATTTAATATTTTAGTTTCTTTTTTAATCTCTGTAAGATGTGTTTTTGTACACAATGTACTGAGATAAACATCACTTATATTTTAGTGATTTATTTAGTGTATTACATAATATACCTAATGCTAAGACCTTTCTCACTTCGAACCAGTCTTTCCTAAGATTAGCGCGTTCAACTAATTTAACGTTTCATTCAATATTATGAAGTATATTAGGACTATCAAATAATACTATTCGAAAATTTCTATACCTAATGTTATTGTATTACGAAATCATCAACAAACTATTTTTATATGTAATGTATATAAAATTGGCTATAAGGCAGAGAATAAAGTAAATAATATTTATTTATTTGCGATTTAACGAGATAACACAATTGCACATTGGATGCCAATAAACAATGAACAATAATAATTCTAAACACAATCATTCTCCAGATTGGAGATTGACTCTCCGACCAACATTTACTATCAAACTGACTGATGACTTCACGTGAAAAGTAACATTGATAAAAAAAATTCGTTTGTGGAATTTCATCTGCACTTTCTTCTTTCATTCACAATGTGAGAACATCAATAACTGTAAGTTTTATTGCGAGTCGCCTTCGTCTGTTCCGCGCTGACACTCGCCGACACTCGCCGACACTCGCCGACAACAGTGACTCCTCTAATGCTATATATTACAACGTTAAAACTAACTTTAGGGAACATCCTAGAAACCAATAGAGATGCTGGAGCTCTTTGAGACTTAAATGATATTTCACTTGCTTTTGTGTGAGACCGAGGTGTGAATTGAAATGCGAATTACGGTACGTTGCTTTTTCTTCTTTTAAGCTGAGTAATAAAAATAATATTATTAACTTTCCCAAGTGTATTCTAAAATTATATTGATAAAGTCGGTCAAGTGCGAGTCGAACTTCCCACCTGGGGCTTACGTACCAATTTTAAGATTGTAGGATGTTTTTTTGTCCTTTACATGAACTGCAAGATCTATCTTAGAAGAAGATTCTTGACAAATTTCAAAATTGTAGATCTGCGGAAAACAACTCATAAGTAATTACGCGTTTGCGTGATTAATTAACTACAAATATAAGTCTATAATGTTAATTTAAGAAATATGTTATAATTCCATTTTTAGAACCACTATGGATAGGTGGATGGAAAAAATGTACCCATAAATAAAACTTGGATTTTTTATTTTAATTTCAGCTTACTTGCACACGAGCAGGTAAGCAAAGAAAATCTAGCGTTGAGAGACTCACCCCACGCAACGCCTATTTTCGTGGCATTGCGTGATGAGTGGTGAAACTCAACGGCACGTCTTTTAAAATGACTAAATGTGATAATAAAATTCGAGCCCAGAGTGGATTTCGAACTTACTACCATCGCCTTTACAGTCACCTCACTCATCCTAAAACAAACAAGACAAGGGTCTTGTTTCAAGCAAAATCCAATGAATTATATAACTTCAACTCCACCTTTAACCACACATACGCAAACAAATAAATACCATTCACAAACAAAATTTCACCGATCAAAGTAAACGTAAAATGTTTTAAGGGAGGCGCGATGCTTTTAAACGTGCGCGAATCGCTTTGTTACTTCGCAATATTTCGATGGAGAACCACTCAAGTTCCTCCGAAGTTGCAAACACGACACCTGACAGCGACCGAGACTCTATACTGATGTGTCAGCTTCATGTTTTTTCTGCTACGAGTCAGATCTATACACAGCTTACATTTTTAAACGTCAATTAAATTTCTATAAGAAAACTAAATGTTTTACACAAAAAAATGAATACTATGAATTCTCATAATGAGAACCAAGATACTAGAATTGTCATTAAGCTAACTGACAGAAGCTGTAAGTGAGATCTGCTGAGAGGTACTTTTACAATAAAATTGGAGCAAGGAAGTCATCCATATAAGAGATTTATTAAGGTCAATAAGTATTTGAGTGGACAAAGCGGAATCTCGCTGATGGATAAATGAAACGAGGAAATTTACGAGCGATACAACCATTGAACATTCTGCCGGCGTATGTTCGCAACGGCATACAATATATGTTTTGTTATTGAATCTTCCAAATTATAAGAATAGGACGCTCTGTTAGAGGAAATACTCGTATCATACTTTAGTACCTTGGAAATTTTCTAATATTTGTACAATGTTGGTAAGAATAAACGAATTTGTTGAGAAGAATTTTATTTTTTATATTCTTATAGATAACTAGCGGTCCGCTCGCGGCTTCGCCCGCTTGAACTACACGATTATTCATTTAATAAACATAATTGACTGACAGTTAAATGTATTGACGTCAAGGAATAATATAATTTATTCGTTCAGAAACAACCTTAAATGTTGAATTATTAATTTTGGTAAGGATTTATTTATTCGTTTTTCAAAAACCCAATAGGCGCACTGGGCACACATGCTCCCCGCTGTACCTGCGTACCTGCTGATAGAACATAGCGAGCTATAACTTTTAGTTACTTCCATTTGACGGTAGGCGCGAAACTGTTCGTACGATTTACTTCTACTTTTAAACAAAAACGTTAAAGAAAATCAAGGCCAGACGTGGCGCAGGGCACAAGCGTGTGCCTGTGAATAATAAGAAAATTTACGGATATATTTTTAGACGAATGCAGCATACAATATATACAATTAGAAGTTTAAATACGATTCGAATATTTTTTTCTGCTTTTCTTCGAACTTCTAATATAAGCATAAACATTCCCCGGAGTGGAAATCGAACTCTCAACTGTCGCGCTCGCAGTTGTACGAAGTCTATAACCGCTACTATTAATAGCCTTAAGCCATAGTCTTACATTCGGGAAATATACACAAGAATTAATAAGCCAAAATTCTGATATGATTTTCAAAATTACAGTATTAATAACAACACAACCCGTATTAGTTATTGTGTACTGAACGAAGTTTGTTCCGCAAACGATCCGCCAACTATACGTTAGCTCAAACGTGAAATCCTAATTGTTCCCCGCCGTTATACCGTCGCTACAGTCGATACAGTACACGTGACTAGAAAGTAGAAAGCGATGTACGGGCTAACGAATAACTTCATATTAGAACTAATTTTGTATCGTAAATTTGTAATCAAATACAAATTCGTAATATGAGATTGAGAAAAACATTGGAGATTAGTCGTGCGACTGCAAGTGCGACAGGTTGTGGGTTCGATTCCCACTCTATGCGCGTCGCGTAGACGGTCACACATTTGTGTCAATCATCATTAGAATATTCCTAAAACTCCTTGACAATACTCCTTCATTACTCGTGCAATATCTCCCGAGGTAATCCACAACTGTCGCGTGTTCAGCTGGACGCGATGTGCAGCTGAACCATTCTCCTCCATTCTTTCATTATTTTAAATATTTTTCTATATTTACTTTAATATCGTAAATTAGTCAACAATAATTCCGAACCCACTGCATTTCCAATGATCTAAATGCAATTATAGCAAAATTTACATACAAATTAAAAAAAGACATCTAAACAAATTGAAATTCATCTACAAATTAAACAACTCCGTAAAAAGTGAAATAATATTTAGTCTAACACCGTCGTACAAACACTGTACTGTGCCGACTGTTTTGTCATTTTTGATCATGAAAGGTGAAGCTCATATTGCGAATTATACGGTCTCATACTTCCGCGAGTGCGTGCTCGGCGGTCGTGAGGGGGGAGCGCTCGGGCGACTCCACTCCATATTATGAAAGACGTGGAAATTTAATCTGGTAACACTAAATGCACTAATACTTTGGAGAAATTCAGTAATTTTTAATGTCTTTCTTTTAGCTTCACGCTGTATCACGCATATAGCAGGCTCGTCAGAGGGAATCTAGTGTTAAGACACTGCTGTTGCTGTTCCCTAGTTCTGCGTGTGGTGGAGCTGAATTCTGCAGTTTGTCTTGTTACCAGAGCGATAAAATGAAAATACGTTTTGATTATTATTTAATCAGTTTAATAATATCGTTGTAACAGATCTTCTCTTAAAATTTGTGAATTTTAAATATTAAATCATGAAAATATATAAGTATGTAGTATCCGAATTGAATATTTACTTTACAATTAAATTAAGCACTTGACCAATGTCAAAGAGGATCTTTTCATTTCAAAGGGATATTTAATCAGTTAGGTAGTTTAGAATGGCAAGGAGTTTCCCCTTGGTGGGCGCAGCGTAGTATCTATGCAGAAGTCGTAGCGATTCGAGCTATCTCTCTTGCTAATAGTGAAGCTAAATAAATTATAATCAACTCAGTTAAAGCCGTTAGACAAAACCGCTGACGGTTGATCTCTGGACCAAAAAGCGGAGGAAAATGAAGGATTAATGTAGTTATTATATTTAATCGATGTAATTAGTGTTTTTCTTTCATTTAAAAATAATTTTAGTATAATCAGATAAAATTTGGAGAAAGATTTCCGCGAGCTGTTTAAATTTAAATTTAAATTTTGCAGGTCGCCAAGTTTAATTTATTTTTTCATTTGCAGTGTTAAGCTAAGAAGTTACAAAATTCAAAGTTTAGGTTTGTTAGGTTTTGTAATGCATCTTAATTTCCGAATGTATATCAGTGCATGGATTTAGAGCTCTAATAATGCTACTGATGGGTTGGGACGGTTTCATTCCCACTCGAGGAAATGAAATATTTCTATTTCCTTACTGTTCCAGTAACACGTCTTTAAAATTGGACAGCAAGGAAACGGAGTATTTTATGTACTATTTTGAACACTCATAATTAATTTTCAAATAAATTTCAAGAAGAATGTTTCAATGACGAAAACAACAAAGGAAAATGAAGACTTACTATCAATTTTCTTGAAAAATTCAACAAAAAGCCAAAACCAAGATAAGGTTGAGACATCGGATTTTCTATTTTGCCAACGCAGCGAAGACAAGAAAGACAACGGCTGCAAGTCCTGGCGTCACCGTCGAAGAATCCGAACTGAAGTAATAGTTGTGACAGCAATTAGGGAGGGCTAGAGATCGAACGCTCCAATACTCGACGTAACGAGCGAAGTTTACATCACACTTAAACTTGCTTATTGTTCAGACCGTGAATAAGCGACGTTTTGGACATGTTCTACTGATTTTATGGTTTTTTCTAGTGACATGACAGGTGGTCGTAGATTTGAATCTGTTTTAAGGTAAAATTTCTAACGTCAGCGTTATTCCTCCTTCTCCTTTTGGGCTTCTGTAAAAAATATGTTTTTGATATTAAGCCCAAAATATGGGAGCTAGTTTTTTATACTGTTCTATCGATCCAGAGTGCTAACAGTCTAATTTATAATTTCAACACTCAATGCCTCCTTTCTTCATTTCCTCGCATTGGTCATCTAGCTCACCTAATCTTGTATTACCAATATAAATATTGATGACGTTACATAATAAGTTAGTACTTAACTATTGCTGATGAAAAGTTTTTTCGACAAAATAATTTTTGGTAGCCAAATGCTGTTTCCCACACCTAACCTAAGAATCTTCTGTGTGGATACTTCGATATTATTAATAAGACTAAGAAGCTGCCATTCCCGGCGGAACTCAACGCTGCGCTTCGCCTTGTTACTAGAGTCGGTAAATTTAATGCTGTGCCACTGAGCCGAGGTAGATAGAGTAAGTAAGATAAGTTTTTTGATTTAACACACAAAAAAAAACTAAAATAAAGAAAAATCCAACAAAATTAAATTTAATCCTGATTTGGTAAAACCACCGGCACGATGTTTAAATAAGTTTTATTAGTGTGGAGGATTCTTGAATTCTCATAAATTATTCATAGTAGTTCTTAGAACGCATTGCCTCGCGCTCCACTGTCTCTTTACTCGGAATTAACATTTTAAAAAGGATATCTAAATATTCTATTAATGCTAATAGAATATTTGAAAGTACTCGTGACACGTTTTGTATGAATTGTTTGCTTATTATTTGATTCCTTCATCTAATTTTTTGTTGGTTTTTGCAAAAATATTTTTGTGATCTTGATGCAAAGGGGAGTGGTAAGAAAGGTAGAGGAAGAGCTCTTTGTGTCTTTATGTCAACCAATATACTGGAGGAAGGTAACGTTAAAAACGTGAGGACTTCACGAAAGATATGTATAAATGTAAAAAAGGAGACAATGAACGAGGCGAAGGAAGTGTGTAAGATTCGTATTATAGTATATATACAATTGGTGCTTCGTTCTATCTGATTACTCTAATAATTATCGATGAGTCTATAAAAGAGTCGGATTTTTATTGTTTAACCTGCACCTCTTGGTAACCAACCATGCGCTCTGACCACTAAGCCATAGGTTTTTATAAAGCTACTTCAATATTCCCAACGATTGTTACAATTACTACGTTCATATCATCTCTATAAGCGTAAGTTGAAATAATTTAAAAATTACCAATTCTTGTATACAGTTCTTAATCTCACACCTGAAAGATTCATGTAAAAAGCAAAGTTATCTAATATATATTCATGAAATTTACAAACAAAAGAATATTAGAAGAACAATTTTATAAAACGAGGAGCGTATAAAATTTAAAAAATAAATCCGATACTTAAAAGTGTACCGAAGTAGAGTAGTTGTTAAAACGCGTCCGTTATTTTCCGGACAAGCTTATTATGAAAATCTTCGCGCTTACGAAAATTATGCAAAGTAAAACAAGAGGCGATAGCGGACCCTTTTAACTTTGGATTTGTTGTTATATTGTATTTTTTATAAAGATCTTCGAAAATATAATTTAGAATTGATTTTAGTAAAATTAAGAATTGTTAATTTAATTAGTATTTATATCAATATTTATATTTTTTTCGCTGTGGTGGCCAAGTTTCTAAGATAGTTGGAACTATAAATAACGAGGCAAAAAGCGGCGTTAATTTCCTCCACTCAATACTTAATGGCCACAGTTTGACAGAAAATGGAGAACGGAGTCGTTCGGAACGGAATACTAGATTCCCTATGCTTGTGCCGAAAGCTAAAACTAACCTCTATCTCTAACTTAAACGCGATGATTGTGGTTTCAATCCCGATTTAAGGGAAAGCTTTTTAATGAGTATGAAACTAAGAAAACAAGTACTTTACTAGAGAACAATCTTCATTAAATTCCCCATCAATCTGGGAAACCCTAAAGCAGCATATTTCGTGGTCAGCAACAATTAAGATAAAGCGTAGTACAAACGTAGATAGAGTATCTGAAGATCTTCTCGGAGATAAATGGCAATTGAGTTCAGTGAATTAAATTAGAATTATTGATTTCGCAGTCTGCTAGGACAAGGAAGAGGCGGGACTCGGCCATTCGCCTCCTGTGCCTTTGGATATTGTTGCTAATGTAAGTAATAATGAAAATCACGTCGTCTTGAGATCGAGATGAATTATTTAATGGTCTGTATAAAGCTACTTTTTTGGTGCACAAAAATGTATGCTTATTGAATGAAAGTAAAATACAATTTAAAAACCGCTTTACCTTTTTTTTGTAGATAGCAGGATAGACAGAGAGAGACAGAGAGAGCCTAGTACTAAGATATTCTATTTTCCACTTTCCGCCGAAATTTTAAGAAAACCTTGTCTGTTAGAGCGCAGAAATGTAAGTAATTTAAATATACTCGTAATCATTCCCTTGAGTAGAGATCGTACTCACATAAACTATTACTCAAGTTATTTTTCTGTTTGTGTCCAAATGGCATAATCCAAAGTATGCCTTTATTTCTGTCTATCCATCAAAATGTGAAATACTTGACTTCACTGTATTCGTATGTTAATTCACGAGTCACAAGGGAACGTAAAAAAATACAAATCTTAATACATACATATTTACAAAAAATACGTATCACCATCAAAACGAGGGATCATATAAAGTCATATATCACACTTAAGCTTATCTTACCGCCGCATAGTTTTTATAATTAAATATATATAGTCTATCTGGAGGCAGAGAGAGAGAGGGCGGAGAGGCGCGTGGCAGCGATTTGTCCGTCAGATTACCAGCTATTTGCGGCGCGGCTCCGTACCGCGGCTGAGTCCAAATTGTTTCATTACCGGCAAATCTGGCGCATCAGTCTCGCTGATGGAGTTATTGCCAGACTTATATTTTACTTTGTTAATTTTATAGAACGATTTATTTACAATTTTTTTGTACCAAGTCTCATTTTTTGTTTAAATATTAAAATGTTTGTCTCATTTTGTTATTAGTCGGTGAAAATCTGAAAAAATAATTTTGAATATATTTTTTACTGAAACTGTTAGTTGTTTAAATTGTATTGTGTGCCTTATGGAATTATTGTCAGACTAATACTTCATTTTATAAATTTCGTAAAACAATCAATTCTTACGATCGATCGATCTCATATGAATACTTGTTAGTCTTTACTCATGTTTAAGCCCAAACTAATAACCAAAACATACCAAAATCAATGGCAAAACCTTTATCCAAATTATCGTAAGCTCAACACATGCATAATTCGCAATTCACATAATCGGAAGTGGACAGAAAGCTATCGCATACAAGCTTAGATACCGAGCTGGAGGTCGGAGCCGGTCCTCCGGCCAGATCCTCGCGGGATTAGTCCGACTCGGGCCGGGCTAATTTATCGTCGCCGCAAACGCCAGTTAGCTAATAGTATCAGCTTGTTCCGAACAATGTGAAAATTACTTACTGATTGTCGATTTATTTGATCTGGAATGGGAGTTTGGATTTGTGCCGCGATGTTTGAACAATCTCCGTAATGAGACTTATGGGTTTTTGAAGTGGATTGGTCTAAAAATTGTCCTGAGATATCTTGTAGTTTTGTTATAATTTAATTAAAAAAATAAATTGACGTTGTATCTAGCATAATGTAGGGTAAACAGAGGAACCTAGGGATTCTTCCAGACATTGCGTGTTGAGTTAGCTTTTTGAGCTTTTGTTTCATTCCCCCGAGTGGGATCCAAACCCACAACGACCATCGAAGCCTCGAGGTAAGATTACATATTTCTTTTAATATATACTTTCTCTTGGTGATTGCAAAATAGAGAATAATATCGGTATTTGCGCCGACGGAGGCGTCACTAAAATGTGCCCAAACGACCTTAAGCATTAGGAACATTACGTGTTGCCCAAATCTTCTTTCCAGCTTTATTACCGAATTATACGATACACAAACTGAAGGGACACATTATGGTGATTGCAAATGTTGGTCATTAAAAGATGTTTTGTTTAATTGAGATTTTATTAAAGTCTATAGAATGATCAGAAGGGAAACTTAACATGGCTGTTATTATGATTTATGCATGTAGGAGGGAAAGCAGAAGGAACATCGCCACGTATTGGAATCAAACCCATAACGACCTCTGTATCACGATAGTTTCTGAAATGATTGACCACAGAGGTTTATCTATCTTTCGAAACAATCCCAGTGACTGTAAACATGCACACTACACACGTCGTATCTGTTACGCTCAAGAACATTGCGGGACTTGAGAACTCAAAGCTTTTGTCAAGTTTCGACAATATTTAGCCACTAGTGTGTGAGGAGCCGGCGCCACTACTAGCACTATGAGAGCTTATCTGCTTAACTTTGTTTTAATTAATATTACATATTTGATACGCTTTTGGTTCAAGTGCGGAAGTTATCTTACCATGAACGTATGGGAGTTGGTGGAGGCTAATTGATATGAGTTTAATTTGTATTGAACTATATGTTAGTTGTTTTAGTAGTTAGTAGTAGTTTTGCTCATACTAATTAGACAATTGGAGATAATAAAAATATCAGTATTTTGCATAAAATTTGAATATATGATGTGAAGTCTTTTAGATAAAGTTCCAGGTAACGATTTCGAGATACATTAAATTAAAATCATGTAATAGCTCTATAACTTCAAATGTCTCTATTTAAGGCGGAAAATGGGGACCAGAGTTTCTTGACACTAGTGAAGTTATTCCTGTATATTATGAAGCAACAAGCACATGAAAACTTTTTTATTATAATTAAAATTGCGAAGACCCACACAGATTTTCCATCATAATAAAAAAATCCAAGTTTAGTGAAACATTTTGGAAAAAGAGTTTCCCGTTTCACACGCTAGGACCGTATGACTTTCTATTACATGCTAAGTTCTCGCATAGAGTTTTTGACTAGCTCCGGAAACGTTGAATAATTCAGAGCGGGGACAAAGCGGTGCTCTAACAAACAAATTTAACAAAATAGCGACTTCCGCTGAACAATGTCGATATAACCGTCGTTACTCGTTAACTATTTACAAGTGATGCTGCGCTAATTAATAATGGACTCTATGTTTCATAGGAAATGTTCTGCAAAATATTATATTACTTTATGAGGACGTGGGTTTGTTTCCAGTGAATATTAACGTTTGACCCAACAAATGTAAGATAGTAAAAAAGAAAAGTATTTTACATAAAATAATACAATCTTTAAATGAAATTAGATAGACCGTTTGTTCCAAACAACGAATGGTTTAATTAGAGAGCCAATTGCTAGTAAAAAGAAACATGAAAGGAATGTTCGTCGTCGACTACGTTTTTGTTGCGGTTCCTTTCAATTCTGTATGAAGGAATACAAATTAAAAATCTGTTGATGTTGACTTTTTAAATAAAATAATTAGATATCATTATTATTTACTTTTTTTTTCATTTTTTATACAGGGTGGAATTGTCAGCGCCACTTTAAATGAAACCACAGTTTTAACTACTCTATAAAAGCCTAATATAATTCGGAAAAAAAATAATTCTCAAAAATGGAAAAGTTTTTTTTTCAAACAAAATAAATAATAAAATTATTGTTTTAAAATAAAACGCCATTTGTAAAGTATAACATAGGCACGCACACACTTACCTGTCAAAGCGGCAACGTCGCATACGTATGTGTGCGTGACACGAAATACAGGTATGGATAAAAATCGTGAAATGAAAAAAAAATCCTACGTCCAAACCGTTGAGGTACCTTGGTTATTTTTTTTAATTCTGGGTTTGAAATATTTTACCCTATATGCAGTTTCAGTAAAAGAAGCGCTGCCTCTTCCACCCTGTATAATGGAACACAAAAAACTTAGTGAACCTTTTAGAGCTATTTTCTACTTTTGTACGACCCACTGCGTGTATGCGTATTGTAGAATCGTTAAGGGCAGTGACGACATTTTGAATCCTCGACTATTACTAGTTAAAAAAGTTTTATTAAATTTAAATATATATTAAATTTATGTGAGACCTGTCGTGGTGCAACGCACAAGCGTGCAGTTAGTAAGCTAAGTTCGACAGGCTTCTTTTCAGATCAATTCCCAATCGAAGAAATGAAATATTTAATGTTTTCTTTTAATCGCTCTGTTAACGAGGCAAAGCGCGGCGTTGAGATCCGCCATTTAACATGCAATTTCTCTAGAATTGGACGAAAATTGGGGAATGGAACGGAAACACTAGGTTCCCAGGTTCACTCTGCCTATCTTGCTATGTGCAGGATACAGCATGAAACTAAAATATGTCGAAAATATTTACACAAAACTCCAATTCGATACGTTGTATACATATCTATATAATTATTTCACACAAAATTGAAATATCATCATTAGAACTAAATAATAACTATGAAGTTACTCTGTCTGTCGCAATACAAATGATGACTCACAACCAGCACTTTGCACCTCAAATTGAGAGAAACATCCATCATGTGGCACTCGAAATAAATGTTCTTCGCTTTCCAACAAGACTACTGCGACTGCCTCACGGAATCCGAACGTATAGTTCGTTTGCAATCTTATAAGTTACCTGTCACCTCATTCTTCTGGTCCTTATATCAAAGCTCAGTTTCCTGTACTCCATGTTGTAAGTAAATTTTGCATAACTTAACTCATTACACGCAAAACTATGCCCCCACAATCCCCTCGTTACATTCGATTCAGCCACAATAGAAAATCGATGACTGTTCAACTTTTCGACTTTTAAGGGTATATGGGCTTTTTGCCAAGAAATTGGAAATGCTAAGGGCTTTTTAAGTTGGATCCCGATAGCTTTGGATACTTTGTGTAATTTTGTGATAGGTAGGTAATATGTTTACAGTAACGTGAGTTGATATTGTTTCTCGATTGTATTATTTATTTGTATTAGTGGCATAAATAGAAAATGATTGTCGGTATCTTTAAAATTTTATAAGTGCCTATCATAGATTTTTAGAGTTAAGCAAGTTATAATAAAAAATCTCTGGTTTGCAAGAGAATTACAACAGTCTTTCGTTCGTTCTTATTGCTAGGGCTTTAGATCCTTCATCATTCAAAGACATCTCGATTTGGCAGTTTGCAGACGGAACTTTATCATGCGTTACACCATTCTGCACTTTCCACTCATTTAGAGACGCTGTTGTAGTCGAAGTTGCAAAACTCCTCGTTTACCTCACCTGATGACCTGTAATGTATTAATGGGATACCTTGTAGAATTTGAATCTAAAAACATAACGTCTTGATTGTCCAATCACCACGACTTCTTAAAAATCTTAGTCACAAATATCAACATTTTTTGAAGATACAATTTTCATAATCTGTTAATTTATAGAACACATGTATCAATTTAGGGTCGCATATAAAAAGAAAATTATTAAGGTGAAAAACATATTTAATTTATTTGTTTATACTTTCTTCTTCCTCCTGGCATTAATCCCGGCTATTGCCAGGGTCTGCCCTCCTACTCAACCTACTCCACTTTGCACGGTATTTTGCGTCCTCGGTGGTTATTTGTTTATACTTTATTGCACATAAATTATTATTTAAATAAAGAAAATAAAATAAAACAAAACAACAATATAAGACACAACTGCCGCACAAAAGGCGGTCTTACTCACTTTGACACCCCTATATACTTACTAACAGTAGAAGTTAATCGATTGCATGCACAGCATGCATGCAACGAAAAAAAACATCCAAATAGACATTAAATACCATAAAAAACATCCAAATCTCATGCAGAATAACGTAATTTCACATTTAAGGTAAATGAAAGTGTCCAATTACGAGTATACCTCGACTACATAATTCCTCCAGGTCTTAGCTAAAGTACTCGAGTCCTCACCCTTTATTCTATTCATTTGCGTTAATTACATTTTTTCCTCGTTTGTCTCAAAAGGACTCGAATTTAATCATACTTGTCGCTAATAACTCCCTAGATGCTACGATAAAGTGCAACGTACACTTAGTAAATTTATAAAAATACCACGGTTCTGGGTTCAATTCAAACATGGGGGAAAGACCTATCTTTATTTTTTCATTCTGGTAAAAAGACGAAACGCGGTGTTAATTTCCACCACAGACCACGGAATGCTTCCAGATTACGGTGGAAAATGGAGAAGATAACACTGTTCGTATTAAGCCAGTTGACATTAAGTCCCCAAGCTACCTCTGAATAACGTGGTACGTGCGGCGTGTGTGAAGCTAACATTTGCTTTACATAGTGACAAATGACATCTTCGACATTCTAAGCAATTATATTTAGGCAACGGAACTTATTAAAAATCTCCCTACAGAGATGCAAGCAATAAAAATAATCTATAACAAGAGTATAAGAACTTTGACATCGGTTGATAAAAACGCATGTCTTCATGGTAGAGCATTTGAACGGTTTCCATAAGACAAAGGTTCGAGTTCCACTAAGTACAAATATTATAATACATTTTCTATAAAAGTACATAAAAAATAGTATCTTTTAGCTCCAGTGAACGTCTTACACAACGCTCCAATGTTTTGCTGAGCGCCGCGTAACGGACGACGACGACTGTCAATCTGACGCTAATGAAGATGACAGTTTTATATTGCTGTGCTTTACATCGTTTTTTCTATTATTCATATTTTTTTTAGTTTCACGCTGTACCCCGCACGCAGCAAGGTAGACAGATGAACCTAGTGTTAAGACACTCCGTTCCGCATTGATCGCCAATTTAGAGATATTTCGATTTTGACACATTGTATGTTGAGGAACTGAACTAAAGCCCCTCAGCCGTGGTACTGGGACGATGGAATATAATAAAAATAATTAACTTTCTTAAGTGGGCATCAAACGCGCAACCGCTTGAAAGACATAATAAGCGTACATCGGTAATTGACTTGATTTTATTTAAATTCTAATGCATGATTCATATATTAAAACTAAAGCTCCTAGAACGAATTTACTAACTTAAACTAGCATTAATAACAATCTTAGAACCAAGGAGCCAATTCTCCCAACATTTTGCATTCCCATTTAGAAGTTCAATTATTACCATCCCCAGAAGTAGCCATTCATTCCGATGTTCCTTTAAACGAGCGAGTGACGTTCAATTTGAATGGAGTTAGAATTTCGTGGTTAAAGTTGATATAACAGTTGAGTTTCATATTACTTTAATTTTAGCTTTACGGTTTTTCTGGTGGGCAGGTGGCAGAGGGAACCTAGTGTTAAGACTCTGTTGGCCAATTTTTGATAAAGTGTGGACTGGCGGAATTTAATGCCGCGTTTTGTCTTGCTAATTACAGAAGCGAGGAATTTTGACAACCGCTCGTTCGAAAAAAATCGTGCCCGAGTGAGAACCGACAACCATCCAGTTTACAGTCAGGCTCTACTTGCTGCCGCTGTGCCATGACAGCTTTATTTACAAAATACGTTGTAGCTGTTTTTTTTCCTTGCCTGTATCCTACCTGTACCTAGTATTGAGACACTCTTTTCCCCAACCACCGCCCAATTTTGTTTTTAGTATATTGTTTTTTTTTGTGCCGAATTCTTTGTTTATTTCAATTTAATCTCTCAATATTTCATCAATTCCAATTTTTTTTATTTGTTGGGACTCAAATGGAAATCGAACCTGTTGTATTTACAGTCGCACGGTAGCCACTGCGCCACGACTAGCCTATACCCTAGGTATTTAATCAAAACACAAATTTTCCACGTGATATTGCCATATAAGAAAATTAAAAACCAGTACAAAATGAAGAATACACTCGACCCGTATTACCTTTACAAAATCCAAAACAGCAATAATGTTTGTGCGACGTCCACGTCCACGTTGTTGTCTGCAAAAGCAAAACACACGCTTTGAAGCCGCGCCTTTGTTACGTCGCACAGCGCCGCGTGCCGGCTCTACTACTAACACTATATGAAACTGGACTGGGACTGGAATTCGGCGGAAAGCCGGTAAAGGCGTGTTTAACATTAGGTTCCTAGGTTGTCCCTAGTTATAAGGCTATGTGCGGGATACAGCGTGAGGCTAAAAAACAAAAAAATAAGCAAAATATAACCGCACATTTTTTTTTTGGTGGAACGTTATCTCAGGAACTACTGGGTCTTATTAAAATATCTTATGTAGGATAATCCAACTATCGAGAAAAGCTATTTCGTTATTATCAGCAGGAGTTTAGTGACAGGAGAGTTTGAGAGCTTCTTTTAGTAAGAATTATGCAACTATACAAACACAAATGCATTTTAGTGTTTAAAAAAATAATGGCCGGCCGGACCGGCCGTATTTATGTAGATCTTGTTGAAAGATTATCACTCAAGGGAATGAAATAGTTTCATTTCCTCGTTCTGGTGACAAGACAAAGTGCAGCGTTGAGTTCCATCACTAACAGTAGGTTTCCTTTTCAAGAAAAAATTGAGTGACAAGTAATTTTATCAAGTTAAAAAAATTAAATTTTCCCAATTTTTTTATTTGAACTAGATCTAGTTTTTTACTTCACGTAATTTTTAATATAATATTTTTGTACAATCCCATCAAAATAATGTATCACTATCGAACTTTAACAACAATTTAAATGTGAGAAAACAATAACCTACACCAAAACCCGAAGTGCCGCAGTACATTTGGCCGGAGGTACAAATAAACGCAAGACAAGACGCGCGGCGCGCCAACCGCTTGATGTATGTAATGTGCCAGACTTGCCAAGAGTAGACCGACTACAGTACGGACGACGAGTCGTGGCTGAATACAATTTAGCTGGTGATAATTACGCAGATTTTATGTTTTGGTTTGTTCTTTCTTTTGATTATTTTCTTTTAGAGTCAACAAAATGATAAAGTTCAAAGAGATTAGCTTCAGAGTGGCCACAACTTGTCAATCGTACTGTAGTAGTGTTGCCAGTCGATGTTTAAGTAAAAAGCGCCAAAATTCACCAGACTGTGACTGTGCGTGCTTGAGATATGGATGCTGTGATCTCTTTTAAGATGACCAGTGTTGCGAGGACAGAATGCCTTTTAGGTTAAAACAGTTACAAGTGCATACTTGTCCCCATGCGTGTCTATCCCCTAGCTAATTATAATTTCCAAATTTCCCCAAATTGAAAATAACCAAAACTATCTATCACTCTAGGAATTAACCACAAACATCTTGCGTAACCAGAAATTTCTGAATAAAAAACCCAGAATCCCCCACATTCGAAGTCAGAATTGATTTTTTTTATGACGAAGTCAAACAAGCTCATACGAGTCCGTGCGGTGACGAGTCGAGGCGTCGCGGCGGTTCGTTACACAATGCTGTTATTATTTGTCCTCGGTTACTTAACAGGATTACGCGGGGACGTAATGTCGGTCCCTGGGGGGCGTGCCTACCTACTGCTAATTTTATTATTTTATTGTATTGAAAAAGAGAATGAACACCGCTATTCCTTGGTTCGAATAAAAATTAGGGTAATTTTTTTTGTTTTCTATACATTCTGTAGAAGAAATTTAACAACATAAATAAGTTGTAACAATCGTATAAGAATTTCGAAGTAGCTTGATGAGAATGTACGAGTATGACTTAGTGGTCAGAGCGTTTGGACGGTTTTCAAGAGGCGCAGGTTCAAATCCTGCTATGTTCAATTTATTATACGTCTTATAAATAAGTATTTTTCTTTCCAAAGTGTGAAATAAAACATTTAAAATGTCAAAAAAAGTGTAATCACTCCGTTAAGATACTTCCGTTCTTCACTTTCCGCAGGTTTCTCGAGCGTGTTGAGAGGCGGAATGCAAAGCCGCGATTTGGCCTCGTTACCAGAGGGAGGGAAAAATAAATATATCACTGAACTGAGAGAGAGTTGACCCACACCCGTCGCTAGTGCCCCTGCGCCACGACGGCGTGTAAACGTTTTTAAAGTAAATATTCAATCACAAAACATTTTATTTAACCAGTTTCATTCTAATATTTGAACATATTTCAGTTAATTAAAAAAAAACTTTATAAATTAAGAATACTTATAATAATATAAGAATAAACTTCTCATTGAAATTTTCCAACAAAGTAATGTACGTAAGATCAACACTGATTATTTTGTTAAGAAAATTGGTTCCTCCCGTACCTAATCTAATTGAACACTCCTTTGTAAAATATATTAACAAGGTGCCCTTAGAAAAAACATTTTTCGATAAACGTGATAAATATTTAACGGGAAAATTGAAATTATATTTTCAAATTCACTTCAAAATATTACTTTTTTATATAAACATCTTCAGTATTATTTGGATCTGCCGTGAGCGTAAAAGATAGATGTGGGTTCGTTCCTACTGTGGTAGACAAAAGTTGGCGTTGAATCCCGCCATTCAGCATATTAGGAAATTGGGCAGAATATGGGGAACGGAGCGTCTTAATGCTAGTTTCCCTCCCACCCCACCATATACGGGATGCAGCGTGAAAAAACCTCTTATTTGGCAAGCTTTATTACAACTAAGATTTTACTTTTTTTTAACTTCATTGAATACATGTCTGCAGCTGCGAAAGCTTAACTCATATTTTAATTAAATAAAAATCTCCTTCTACTATAGTTGCAATATATTCAAGAATACTGTCAACTACAAAATAAAAACAGCGTTGAAAAGTGAAACGGACATAAAGTAAAAATGAAACTGTTAGTTTTTATTATTTATGAGAGACTTAGTACTGACTTAATGTAGTTGGGACGAATGCCTCATTGTTTTATAGTATTACACTAGTATTTACGCGCAGGTTCGCCCTCGATAATTAAAACTTGTCTATAGTTGCTTATGACACATGACATATAATATCGCCTTCTTTAAAAAATGGAATATCCAATATGAAATATATATTTTTTAACATCACGCATAGGCAGAGGGAAACTGGGAACCTAGTGTTAAACACGCCGCTCCTCACTTTCCACTGAATTCTGGAGGCATTGCGCGTTGAGTGGCGGACTAGATATACACTATACTTCATAAAAAATGTCATTTTAATCATAAACATGTATAGAAGTGACATTTTAAAACCTTCACAGACGGCGCTTACGAAACTTTTTTAATACAAAACTTGTGATGTTGAATATTTACATCACGCTTAAAGGATTCGTACGAAATTTCTGAATAAAAAAGATTTCTTTAATATAAAATTAATTTCACTGATATTTGAAATTGAATTTCAAATATCAGTGAAAGCAAACATAGAAATGAGTGTTTACACTACGACGCCGTCTCAGCGCTGACGGAGAGCGCGACAGCTGCGGTTTCGGCTCTATCTCGGGGGAATAAGTTCAACTCCAATTTCTCGCTCTGGTAACAAGACAAAGCGCAGCGATGACTTTCACCTTTCAACGTACAATGTCTCGAAAACTGTGTAGTGCATGGGCAGCGGAATGTCTTAATGCAGTCCTCGAAAAGACGTCCAATTCACAACCATCGCACAAGTCTCTATATATTGTTAATTTTGAATTATTCAAATAATAATTTACAGTTTCATCTCAACATGACTTCGTTACGCGAATATTATTTATGAATTTAATTAAATATAAGAGCATCCGTATCCATTTTAAATACGAAGATTTCAAAACTGGGACAATTTGTACGTTCCAGTTTTTATTTTTCTTTATTTTTTATATACGTATGTATGTATGTTTATATACATATATTTTTAAATATAATATTAAAAAGTTAATGAGCCCTTTTTTGTTGTGAGCGCGGTTGTCGTCAATTCGGCTTCCACTGCGGTCAATGAAATATTATCAAGACTAAGCGCAGAAAGTAAATAAAGTAGAGGGGTCTTAATATTAAGTTCACTCTGTCTAACCTGCTATGTATATCAATAATATCAATGTAACAAAAAAAATCCTAAAAACATATCCAAGGTAATAATAATAAACAATACCAAAATATTCATAATTAGAAAAGAGATCAATTTAACACAGTGGACAACGCGATGTGTATAGGTTTAATTTCCACACATGAGAATGAATAATTTCCTCGCCTTAATAACATAACACTGTGACAAGTTGACACGCGAAACTGAAATAAAGAGAAAAGGTTTTTGAAACATTTAAAAGGAATGAGGTCGGCACAGCGTCTGATCCGTTGTCTATTCGATGTCTATTCCGTTGAGTTCTGCCACCCAACACGCAATGCCTCAAAAGAAAGTGGGGAAGGGAGTGTCTTAATACTAGCGATCAGCGATCTCACGCAATTGTTTTTATATTTTCTCGCGGTTGATTATAATCTACAATTTTCAGTCAATATAAACTTTTTGACTGACGATTCAAAATAAGATAATATAAAACAATAACAACTTATTATTAATATATTTTACTCGACTGTTATAGAACCTGCACCCCACAGTCCATAATCATTTATTCCATTAGACCATATTGGGTATTCCCCTTACCCGCCCTACGAGGAAATTGCTAGTTAGTTGTACAAAGAAGTAACTTTTTGTGGGAGACAAAGTTAGACTTTTTATCTTGTGAGGAATTAGTGGAGGAAATAAAATAAAGTATATTGGTGTAAAAGATTTTGGGAGAGATTTGATTTTGCTAAGTAGGTTTAACCTGTCATATCTTCAGTCTCACGCTTGTGCCTCCTTACTATTAATAATATATATATATAGAGAGTTTATACCTACATTTTTTTATCAGCTTCATGCTGTGTCCCGCATACAGCAGGGTAGACAGAGGGAACCTAGTATTAAGACACTCTGTTCCCCACTTTCCGCCGAATTCTGGAGGCATTACGTGTTGAGTGGTGGGACTCAACGCCGCTCTTTGCCTCGACACCAGAGCGAAATATAAATGTAAGTAAATATTTCATTTCCTCGAATGGGAATCGAACCCACAACCGCCACATTACAGTGACACCCTTGTGCTACTGCGCCACAATGGTTTAGTAATCACTACTTCGTCCGTTTAAACTTATTGTTATATTATAGGCTATAATATAACAATAAGTTTAGGCGGACCAAGCCGCGTGTGGGTCGCTAGTGTCTTGCAAAGTGGGGTCTCCCCGAGTGAGCGGGCGAAGTCCAACTGCATTGCGACTCGTCGATAGTTTGTGTTTATACAAACATTCCAAGTGAGTAGAAGGAGGTAAGAACAGTTTGCAACTTAAATTAAAATAGTTCAATTTTATACTTTATTGAGGAGGAAATATATTTTTTGTACCTACTCAATATAATTTTTGAAAAAGAATTAAGGCATGCAGAAAATGGAAAGAATATTTTTAGGTTTTTTATTTTACAATGTATCTGAATCTGGAAGTCAGAGGAAACCTAGTTTCGTCACTGTTCGCCATATTTTATTTTTGTATTAAGCAGCGCAACTCAACGCCGTGTTATGTATATGAAATAAAACAAACATATCCGTCACGTTCCCACACACCGTACCGCTGCGCCGGGACGGTCTCAACTATATTTTCATATTCCGCAAAGTTTGGAAGATCTGACAATTAATTAATTTGTAATATAACAAAGAACTCTAAAAATAACTATTTCCTTTTAAATACTTCAGATATTAATTACAAAAAAATGTAAGAGGAAGTTAAAGAACTTTCATTGAATTTTCTTATAGTAAGGCAAGTGGAGGTAGGTATAAAGGAGTCGGGATGTCTTCACAATTACCAACTTTGAATCGGTTAGATTTCCTTTTTTTTTTCACTGTTCCCGCCTATGTAGGCAGACTGTACCCAATTTCAGAATAAGTAGATATCGTTCTAGTAACAAGACAAAGCCATTGGAGACGCCTATGTCCAGCAGTGGACTAGGACAGGCTGATGATGATGATGATGAACAAGACAAAGCGCGGTTATGAATCATTCAAAACGTGTTGGTGAAAACTTTTATATTGTACTTAAAATACCTGTATCTGATTACCACCAACTGTTATAAAACATGTCTTCGAGAATCGAGAAGTAAAGTCTAGTAAAGAAGTCAGAGTGAACTTAGTGTTAACACACTCCATTCTGCTCAATCCTCTCCTGAAATCTTTTGAAATGTTACTTAATACAAGCTAACGAAAGTATTTCCTAATTCCCACTGGGGATCGAACCAACAACTAACGCGTTCAAACGCCGTCTCACTACGATGTAACATCAAGCAACTACGAAAAATAAATAAAAACCGTATTCTCTATGCCCATCATAGAAAATGTAACAAATGATAGAAATAAAATATACCCATACTACCCACTTAATATAAAAATTAAAAACTCCGGCCCAAATTGAATCTAGTTCACAGAAATGATAACATCCAAGACATTTTCTTTGTTATTACATTATTAAAACAAAAGAACAAAACACATTAAGTAATTTAATTTGTAAAGCAAATGTTCAGCAATAGAGGCCCACTGAGGCCGGCAGAGGCTGGCTGGGGGCGACCGAGGCCGGCTGGGGCCGCCGGCGGCGACGGCGGTGATTTTCTGTTGTATTGCGCGGCCCTAACGTTTGTTTTTAATACATTTTTGATTTAATATTCTTTTTGGTAATGAGAATTTTGATGTGTTCTAAGAATTTATTTTAATTTTGTATTAAATTAAATTTATTTTATATAAAATGTGGCGCTGGGGCACGAGAAGCTGAAGTGTCTTAATGGGAATGGAGTGTCTTAACACTAGGTTATCTGGTTCCCTCTACCTGCCACACTAAGGTCGCTAATTTGTTACGCTTATTTTATGAATTAAAAAAAAGTACAAAACCTAGGGTTACGTGTGTTGTAAAATTTGCTCTGAATTATAAATTATTCGAGTATGAGCCTAAACTGGAATGGTTTACTAGTATCTTCTGAATAGTTCCAACAGGTCCTGGCTCCATCATCAGACCAGGTAGATAATATCATATTATAGAATTATTATTTACGCTACGTATAACTGCTGAACTTCTTGATGACACTATTATTATAAGTGGATAAAATTCAGTTTGTTAGATTGTATAACATTAATAGTTACGAGACCTAATAAAAGTGTGTAAAATGAAGGCGTTTCTACAGCCTGCATTCCCCCACTCGCAAAGTATTGAAGTACAGTGAAACATGAAATAGAGCGATATAAAATAATCTTCTTACTTACTTCTATATAAATATAGAAAAAGACCTACTGTTAACAAGTTGACATGTAACTTCACTATGCTTTACAACCCTGCACATAGCTGAATATGCAGATGGAGACCAGCCAACCCAGTGTTAGAACACCCCGTTTCCCTGTAAGTATTCTGGAGGCAATATGTATTGAGTTGAAAGCACGTTTTAAAAATTATCTGTAATTTAATATTATACTTGCCGTCATAGTTACCTTGGGCACTTGGAATTTGTAGGGTTATATAATTAAAGTTATTTTTTGTACAAGACACACTACTCGCTGGGTGATTAACGAACCTCAAAATCTTGTTATCAGCTCCACCTAAATTATTTTTTTATCTCGTCAAAAATATGACATT
Source organism: Heliconius numata (assembly GCA_016802625.1). Classification (NCBI taxonomy): domain Eukaryota; kingdom Metazoa; phylum Arthropoda; class Insecta; order Lepidoptera; family Nymphalidae; genus Heliconius; species Heliconius numata. The sequence goes on from JAEBDU010013522.1 coordinate 123,947, forward strand.
GCGTAGTGCATTGTAAAGTAGAGCACTTTACAGGAGAAAATTGAACTAAGTAAGAAATTTTGCCAGTAAAGATTAAAAAATAAAAGATTATAAGAAGACAACCAACCGTCTTACAGCTAAAATCTTATTGCCCTGGAGGAGATAATAATTAAAATCAAACCTAGTTGAGGGAAGCTTTAATTATTTGGTACTTAAAATACAAGCTAACATTTTGTCCCGGTTTCTTCTGCTGAATTTGTAATTTTTATACAGATTACGTACATATATCGATTAGAACCCTGCAACTTGCAAGGCGCAGCGGTGAATATAAAATATTTAAAAAGAACATGTCAAACATGTTCTTTTTAAGCTAATAAAACCCCGCTAGAAATAATAATTAAAAAAACATGTATTGGAGATATATTTCCGTTACACAGTATTGGACATATAGGAGGGAAAGCAAATGAAAATAATACAACCCTTCGACAGGGAATCGAACCCACAGCTCACAACTCCTTTCAATTATATATAAATTACTTGCTTATATTACCGGAAGTTTTCAATGAGCTCTATTTTATCATGAACAAGCTCCCCAGAGCTCGACGCTAGCAAAACTGGGTAGCATCGCAATCAAACGGTCCCACGAGTCATATCGATTCACTTAGCTCATTCAGTAAATGGGAGTGAAATTTTAATGTATTTTAGTCGTTATTAATAATTTTGTAGATAGAAAAGCAGGTTCACGCTTATAGATTTTGGACTGTCGTGGTGGTTCGATCTACTGTCGAAGGAATGGGAATTACTTATTATATTGCAGCAATATAATATCTTATTATCATTTTTGATCCAAAATTTTATCGTAGCAGGGTAGGCAGAGGGAATCTGCGACCCTCCGTTCCCATAAAGAAACTTCCGTTACCTTCTTCGCGGAATTCTGGAGGCATTGCAAGTTGAGCGGCGGAACTTAAAGCCGCGCTTTGTGTCCAGAACAAGACAATGAAAATATTAAATATTTCATTTTCTTACGTTAGGTTCAGACCCACAACCATACACTTCCACGACTGTCCTCTTGCTTCTTGGATTTTATCACATAATTAGTTATAACTAAGCTTGAGCTACAGCTCACGAATGTTTGTGGTTTCGATTTCCATTTTGGGAAATGACTATGTATAAATAATTATATTTTTGTGCTTAGATAAATCGCAGCGTTAAGCTCTGCCGCACGGAAGTGAAGAACGGAGATTTTATTCAATTTTAATGTTCTTAGGAAACAGTTCAATAATATAGAAAAAAAAAATGTCCCCAAGAGGGACCCTCGATCAGTCACTTAGAGAAATTGCACCTCAGGCACTGATAACGTTCGCGGTGGTGGAAATGAAACGAAATAAACTGAAACTTTCAAAACATTTTAACGTAATTTCTTTGTCCACTCTTCGTGTAGATTTAACTTCTATCAGATTTCAGAATTCTTAGTGAAATTTTATTTCTACATTATGTTAAAAATGTTAAAGATTAAATTAAATCAGTTTCACGCACACATCAGAGAGATCTCGGTGTTAAGACACTCCGCAAATATTAAGATCTTCTCATAGGAATTCCACCACATTATACAATTTGTCGAATTTGCCACTTGTTTCCTACTTTTTACTTACATTGACATAATAATTTAGACGCAGAGTAGACAGAAAATTGAGAGTTGAGACACTCCATATCCACTTTACGCAAATGTTATCGGCAAGGGCCGAGAAATAATAGTAATTTTACTGTAATTTCATTCATATATTAAACATCAGGCATCGAGCAGGGCTCGAACAGAAAACCATCGTGTGTACAATCATACGGTGTGTCACTGCGCCGCGGCAATATAGGATCCGACTGCAATTTAGGTTATTAAGACGCCGTTCCGATGACTATTTTCTCTGGTATTCCACTTAAATTGCATTCATATGACATGAGAGTGCTATTTGGTTCCCATTCAAGGGATTAAAATATTTGGAATATGTAATAAAAAGTACTGTATCTGATAAGAAAACGGAGCGCGGTATTAAGTTGAACGCACCATGTCTCGAAAATTGGTGGTGAGGGTGCATGGGGAACAATGTTTAAACACTTGGGTCCCTCTGTCTATCTGAATATGCGGGATACAGCGTGTTAAAGTCATTATTATCATTACTATTATAAGGTCAGTCGTGGCGCAGCGACACAAGCGTCTGATTTTAACAGGTTGTGAATTCAATTCCCATTCGAGGAAATGAAATATTCTATGTTTCTATTTCTTTGCTCTGGTGTCGAGACGGCGTAAAGTTCCGCCACTCAACACGCAATACCTTCAAAATTCAGAGGAAAATAGAGAGTGGAGTGTTTTAACTCTCTTTGTCTACCCTGTTACAAGCGGGATACAGCATGAAACTGATTTAAAAAAATACATTATTTACAGAGCATTTCAACATAAGCCCACTGTTCTTTCGACAGATGTGATCTTATTTCCCATATATGTGCCCAGTAGTCTCTTGCCCCGAGGTGTTTAGTTAGTGCGGGACCGACTCGGGGCTTCCCCTAGCATTCATTCTGAAGGCGTACGGGCATTCATATTTCATTACTCTAGTTGAAATTTGGTAGGGACATACTTATAAAATACTCGCTTCTAAGGGCGCTTTATTTCGCTCGCGACTTTACTTGCAAGTGGTATGCTATTGCATTTTAATGTAAACTTTTGCGAACTTATCTGAAAAAGTGGGAAAATATATATTTTTTACAAAATTCTTAATATTTTTTCATGTGTCTTTGTGTTCGTCATTGTAATATATTACAATATCACTGGTTTGGTATTGGTAAAAAAAGCAAAAGCGCACTAAAAATATCTTAAATATTTAAAAATCGACCTCAGAATAGAAAGAGACTTATAAAAAACACTTCTTACTTGACAGTTTTTTGACCAAGAGATACAGTAGCAAGTAAAAGTTTATTAAAATAAACCAAAGTATAAGATATTTTAACATAATTTTGAGCAGTTTCTTCATAAAATAAGTAGGTAAGCTGTAACACGCGAACAGACACTCACTATCGGAGCAGACATCTTACATAACAAGTTGAAATCGAAGCCAAATTGAGCAGTTATCATAATAGCTCTCGTCTCGTTACTAATCCCACATTTGGCGTCACTGAGTTAGAAGATTCAATCTAGAGATTATACAGGGTGAGGGAAGATCGAGAGACAAACTGATACAGTGATGTAAGAGGTTATTTACGATTATTTTTCTTCCATACAGCATCGTTCATAATATTACCGTTACCGTTTTTGAGTTTAAATATATATTTTTTAGCTTCACGTAGGCAAAGGGATCCTGGGAACTAGGAAATTATAATAATGCATTTCCCCGACTGGGAATCGAATACACAACTGAAGCGATGATATTCAAATCAGATGCTGCGCCACTGCGTAAGCCTCATAATTTTTTAAATATTTTAACAAAAATGAAACTCGTATGGTATTACTTTTCTATACAAAAGACTCTTACAATGAAAATATTGTATTTTATTTTGTAAGATCTAATTTAAAACTTAGAAGTTAAAAGAACTATAAAATAAAATCTGAAGACACAATCTCGGGGTCGGCTTGTTGCCTCGCGTTATGTAAACGATGGTCCCGCGCCCCCCGCGTCTCGGGGGTTCCGTAGTTGAAGGGAGGCGTGACAAAGGAAATCCTGCGATTTCTATAAATCAATCTATATGTATATGTAATCAATATGTATGTATATGTATATGTTGATGTGTGTGTGCTCATATATATTTTTTGATTTTACGCTGGCAGGTAGAGGAATAAAAGGGAGTGTTAAAACACTCTGTTTGCACGAATCGGGGCGAGAAAATAAAAATATTTCCTTCTCTTGAGTAGGAATGCAACTGATAGGTATTCGTCGCTTTTACAGACAGATGCTCACTTATGGGATATTATTTCGATATTTATAAAAATTCGCTCTCAGAGACGTCAATTAGACTTAAACAATCGGCAAACATTTCATTTCAACAAATGTTCTATATTGTTCTATTTTGGTACGAAAGGCAGATTGATTATGATTGTTCATTAAAAATGGAGACGCATCTGAGAACGGAAATAATCACGGCGGTGCCGGTGATGAAGATGTACGATAAGGTTGGCAGCACACTGGGCCATCTAGTTTTAATGTTTGATATAATTTAATTTGAAAAAAAATATAAACAAATTTCGTTGTGGCGCAGCGGCTCAGGGTCTGACTGTAGGCGAGACGGTCTTGGGTAGGATTCTCATTCGGGGGAATGAATTATTAAAACATTTCTTCGTTTGTGATGATGTTTCGAAATTCGCCGAGAACCAAGAGCGGACTTTTCTCTCTTGCTATACACGGTTAATGTAAATTATTAATATTTGTAATTTCCCTGTATGAATGGTAAAGCATTAACGGTTCGGTTAAAGAAGAACAAAAAGATATGAGTTATTACATATTATTATACAAAATTAAAAATTTTAAGAAAATAATTAAAAAATATTAGAAATCCTCCCACCTACACAGACCCCTAACCAAAACGAAAACAAAATGATAGTGATTTATCAATAGCTCTCTCATTTCGTAATCTAAAAATAGGCAACAACCGACACAAGGACCGTCTTATTGTACTGTTATATTCCAATCGAGACGCCTGGACCGGGACACCTGAGTCACAACCCCTCAGCCCCCCCCCCCCTCTCCCTCCCTCGCCTCACCGCGGCGGCAAATTAAAATTTTACCCCCGAGACTAAGGATCAACGGTATTCGAAGGGTTATTATGAATATTTCTAATTGTATATATTTATAGCTTATATTTTAAGTTCGATGATTTTTATAAAAAGTGAAGCGAAGTGAAGCAAGTCCCGGTACAGGTGCGTTTCAATGTAGACGCGATAGGTGGTGGGTTCGATTTTCACACAAGGAAATGAAATATTAAAAATTTTTAATTCATCGCTCTGATGTCCATCTCTTAACACGAAAAGCCTGCAGAATTGGGCGGAAAGCGGGGAGTAGAGTGCTAAACTAGGCTCTTTTTGCCTACCCTACTACATGCGGGATAAGGCGTGAAGGTGAACATGTATGTAAGCTTCATAATTATAGAGAATTAATATTAGTATAATCAATATTTTTATCATCGGCATTGTTTATGTAAATAGCAATATAAATATAACAAATTTTGATTTTTTACAAACTTTACTAATATTGTAGAATTGTTTTTACGTTATTATGTAAATAAACATTCTTTAAATAAAATTTCCATTAAAAATGATAAAACAACATCCAAATTAATTATTATTTAAGAAACTCGGGTAAAAACCGCAACCGACTTCTACCGAACTGTCTGTAAATCTGGAAGGCTAATAATTAATTAATTTCAGCAATTTATTAAAGAAGTTGTAAGTTTAACTTAAATTATAAATAATTTGATTATTAGGAATCTAACTTAAACGCGATGGTTGTGGGTTCGATTCCCACTTGCAGGATATTACTATATCATCTCAAAAATTGGACGGAAAAAGGAAAAGGGAGTAACTATCCTAACATTTGGTTTCCTTTATCTACCCTATTTACATGTATACACATATGTGGTCGGTGGACCAGGATATTATTTAAGTAATTGCGATGGTTTATTTAAGCTTCCAAGCTCGTGTGACTGACTGACTCCGCATATCTTACGAAGAAATCGTATCTCGACAGCATTCATTTTTCTTCTGTAATACCAACGTAAGTATATTATAGGTATAATCAAGTAGGTAGTATATTAATGTCAGTGTAAAAAAAGCAATTATTATTGTTCCTATCTTTCCCTAAAACAGAACAGAATTAGAAAACCCACGCACCCAAAATAGTTAGCAAAGTAAGCAAAACAGATTGCTTAAAAGACTTTAAAGTAATGTAAAGTAAAGCTTATAAATCGATTTCCTTGATTTATTTTTGAGAGGGGTTCCTTCCTGAAGGAGGTGTATCCCGGTCCGCCCGAACTATTACTTTATCTACTCAATAAAGTTCGATAGGCCCTCATCTCACAACCAAATCCTACTTAAGTCGAGCTTTTTGTTTTATCCAATAATAAAATTTTGTACCGTGCAGCAGTTCAAGTAAAGGAAATGATAGTGGGTTCAATTCTTGACATTTTTTTTTTCATAATATAACGAGAACTTAGCTCGCCAAATATTCGAGATATCAAGCGTCAAGTGGCCAGTTGGTGGAACTCAACGCCGTCCTTTGTACAAGAGAGGAAAAAATTTAAACATAATCTTTGTTCCGAGTGGAAATCGCATTAACAACCATTGCGTTTGCAATTAGATTCACCGCTCCACAACAGCCTCAGTACTTACATTTGGAGTAAAGTGAAATTTCATTTCCATTTTATTCTCTTATACCTGTTTCGTCAGAGAAGTTGACACAAATATTCGTGTACAGACGCCTTACAAATACATATAAAGAAAATTTTCCTTTGATTTATATCTTTTGAGAAAGTTTGTCGTTTTGTAATTAAACATATTAAATTCATTACTTATTAGAAGTATGTCTCTCAAACTTTATTATTTGAGTAAAATTTTTAACGTGAAAGTTATTCGACAGCAATATTGAAGGTGATTCTTTAATTCATTGCTATATTAAGAACGTGGGAGAAGCTAAAGAAACATGTAATATTTTTACTTTCATGCTGTAACCCGCATAAAGCAGGGAAAGCAAAGGACGCTTAATCTTTAGACACTCCGTTCCCCAATTTTATACAATACGGGCCGAGTGGTAGAAATTTTACTGTTACCAGAGCTAGAAAATGAAAATAATTAATTCCCTCGAGTAGGAATCGAACCCACAACTTGTCACGCTTACAGTCACACTTTGTGCCCATTAATATAAAGATGATAATTTTATTATATTGATAAGTACTTGATTTAACTATTAATAAACAAACAATAACATAAACTCCTTCCCCTAAGGCTTATATGGGGTTCTTTCTACCTTCAGCGCAGTGTAAGAAACTCACTTGAGAATTCCTATTTGGAATACAGTGGAACAAACTTATGCTTTGGATAAAGTTAGTCTGCGCCTTTAGTAAACAGAATACATGTGTTCAAAGTTTATATTATTGACACGTTCGTGGTGTAGTTAGCCGTTGGACTGTAACGCGGTGGTTGTGAGTTCGTTTCTATCCAAAGAAATGTTTACACTTTTTATTTTAAACAGAGAAAACTTAATGTGAAGACATTCCACTTGTCACGTTCCACGTAAGCGACGGAACTTAACGCTGTTTTTTGTCTTGGTGGAGGGGAAAAATGAAAATAATTAATTCCCTTAACTGAAAATCGAACCCACGACCAATGTTTAAGGGAAACCGTTTATCTATAACCACATAGTAAACAAAACGTGTGAAGATAAAGGAAAGCGCATTGAACAAGAATAATTTCGGCCAGTCGATGTTAGGGGAGGCTTTAAGACAGTTTGATTAGTTAGAAAGTTGTACCCTCCAGGAATGTTAGTTCCCGAGGGTGCCAGCGGGAGGGTGGCCGGTGGGGGTAGAGGGGCTCCGTGATTTTTTTATATATCACTTTGATGCTATTAGGTCTGGTTGATTGGTTGAAATAATTTGATTTGTTCGTATTCATTTTGTATCTGTTTTTTAATATATTATATCTAATCGTAATACGGTAACTGGTAAGGTATGAAAGGAAATGAAAATATGAAATATTCCATTTCCCCGAGTGGGAACCGAACCCACAGCCTCTCGCATTTGCAATCACGCCACGACTGTGTAAAGATTTAAATCAATAATTAAATGTATCAAAAGTTTCACTTTCAGTTAGGAGCACCACCCTCGGTTTCATGATTTCAAAGGTAATTTTCCAAAAATCACTTTGTAAACGACGCTTTCATCTCAAAAACAACATTCTCCTAACTTTTACAACGAATTAAAATATATCTTTATTATTAACTGTATGCATAAATCTGTCTTAATGGAACGGTGTGTCTTAACACTAGGTTTTATTAACACCAGTGTAAATTATAAATATTTAATATTTAATTTCCTCAAATGCAAAAAGAGTGCGCCTTTGTGCCTTGGCCATGATATAATATAGGATATAGTCGTGATAAATGGACATAACACGCTCAACCAAACAAACCCACCTAACTTAACAATATTAGCATGTAATATATTATTCAAAATCCGTCAAATGTTTCCGATAGTAATTTTCCATTCGAGTGCCCGAGCCCGAGACAGCGTAGAGGCCCGAGGGCTCCGCGAGTGCGCGGCGACCCTCGTCAGCCGTACAAATGCATGTAATCGGCCTATTAAGTTACAAATACAATTAACGGGACAAAAGCGACGGTTGACTCGCGCGGTCGAGTGTGATGAATGTAGGCAATCTTTTACGTCTTTTATGTGGAAATTTAAAAGAATTTTGTTTAACAAAAATGTTTACTATAACCGCGACGGTACTGCATTCGATTCTCTTTCGGTAAATATACAACGTAATTGACAATCTCCTCCTTTTTAAAATCCACTATAACAGTAAAATTTGAAACACATTTTATTTTATTTCCTACGTGGAAAAATATAAAAAGTCAGAATCGAATGCGCACTTTCGTCGGTATATAAACATAGCGTCGCCACACCACTGCGTCGCCTGTACAAACATGATTGGTATTCCACAAAGCGGAAATTTGCATCGGATTGCAGCTCTGTACTATACTTGTATGTAGTACGTGTTCGGAGCTAAACGGACAGGAACGCTTTATAAGTCGCATTCAATTACATTATATATAAGGTAAATAAATACCTATTTAAAAAAGAATAAAAAAATATATTTTAATCTGCTAAAATAATATACTTGGAATTATAAATTACATGAAGAATTCCACTATTCAGGTTCCGGCTCCATTATCAGACCAGTTCGATGATACCAGCTTCGTTGTGTCCTGCACACAGCAGAGTAGGCACACGGAACCTAGTGTTAAGACACTCCGCTCCTTATTTTCCGCCAAATTCTGGAAGCATTGCGTGTTGAGTGGAGTAACTCAACGCCGCGCTTTGCCTCGACACAGGAGCAAAAAAATGAAAGTATGATATATTTAATTACTTCGAGTGGAGATTGAACCCACAATTAGTCGCGCTTACAGTCACACCCTTGTGCCCCTCGACCCCCCACCGCGACTAGCCCCTGACACCCAAGACACGCATAGTACCTAGTTTTATGATAGTACAAATATTACACGCGGTTCAAATTCAGTTTATTACATTTTATTACATAGTTAAATGTTGATATAGTAAAAATGTGTTAAAAAAACTTTTCTGTGGGTACAGAGCGGGGCAGTTAGAGGAAACCCTAATTTCCAAAACGGAGTTCAGCGTGAGTGGTGCTGGTGGACTCTATTTACCAGAGCGAAGAAACATATTAAGTACATACAAATTCACATGCACCTTAAACTCAAACTTAGCATACTCAAAAATGCCTTTTTAAACGAAATTCTTGCAAAGAAAAGAAACAACTAGTTCTACAACTAGAAGTAGAAGCTCCAATGTTTTCCTAGAGTCCGTACAAAACATTCTTATACGTACATTCGCACTGTTGACTCGACAGAGCACTTTGACTCGTGTAAAGAAGACTAGCATTAATAAAACATCGAGTTTACACTCGAGCACTACGTACGTACATATGGACGAATGAAACATTTTTTCATAGCGATATATATGTTTTTATTTAGATATTATGATATTTTGGAGATGGAATTTAGTGGCAGCCTCTCAGTATATCTTGCATATAGCAGATTAGGCAGAGGGAACCTGGTGGTACGACATTCCTTTCTTACTCACTCACACACCGTCATAACATTTCCAGATATCAAATAACAGCTGGTGCAGTTTCATCAAACATCCAGAAACTCCACAAGCTTGTAATCGTCATCCTCATTATCGTAGATTAGCTTCAAAGAAATTTTTACAGCACGTTTCGAGCCACTTTATAAATCTTTCGGGCGGATTTTAATTAAGAAAAACGAGTCTTTTTAAATTAGTTTTCGCATTATCGCAATTATTTTATCTGTATAATTTGTGTCCACACTTTTAGGGTTTCATACCCCAAAACGAAGAAAACGGAACCTTTATAGGATCACTTCATTGCCCATCTATCCGCCTGTCATTGTAGATGTATCAATCTGAAATTAATATTAAATATTAAAGTCCGGTCTTGGAGCACAAAAAAAATAATTGTCTAAATCACCGCAATCAAAAGATACGAGCATTTATATATAATTAAAATTCGCGCATTATCAAAACCTATAGGTACTTCTCATTGACAATAATGAAATTTGACAAGAGCGACAACTTACAGTACAAATAAGGAAAAATTCTAAACAACGTGGAAATCTACTGTTAAGACATTCCGTTCCCATCAAGACATTCCGTCTCCCAATTTCCTGCGAATTTTATAGGCATATTGAGTGGCGGAACTCAACGCCGCGCATTAGATCGTTACCAGAGCAAAGAAATAAAACTATTAAAAATTATTTCCCACAAGTGGGAACCCACCACCGTCGTTTATGTGCACACCTCGTTCCCCTGCGCCACGACGACCTCTATTTAAAGTTAAAGTAAAATTATTTAAAGTTTAAGCTTAAACTGCATAATTTCACCTACTTTCCATTCCGTATTTATATCCAAAGCCCGTATAATTGAAAGAAAATTTAAATAGAATAGTCAGGATCAAGAAAATTCTTTTAGAAAAACTCAAATAACTAAAAAATATTATAAATAATACCTACTTATTTGAAATGGAAAAAACATGATCAACTTTTGGCTATTTTGAAAAAAGCAGTGTATTCAATATTGTTATTCTATGATCTTTGCCCACTTTCCGCCGAAATCTGGAGGTATTGCTTGAAGAGTGGCGAAACTCAACACCAGATCGAAGAAATAAAAATATAAATTTAAATAAATATTGGTGCCCCTGCGCGACTAGTTGTCGGATAACGGACAAGTCGCAGCACGACGTTGAGTTATACTATCTAAGGTTCCCTCTACCTATTCTGCTATATACGGGATATGCGGGATCGTCAAAGCTAAAAAAATTCTTCATATTTCATCTAATTTTAAAAAACAATAATATACAGTAAAGAACGCTGAACGCTAGCACAGTGATGCATCGCCGTACAAATGCAAATGCAAAACTGTAGCGACGGAACATTTTATAAAAGTAATATTTCATTTAATTCCTTCGAAACTGCTATTTGTCATCGTATATGACTCGGCTTGAAAATTGTAGACTATTTTGATATTAAAAGAATTGTTTAAATATTTATGGAGCTTTATCCCGCTTATAGTTAGATAGTAAGAGAACTACCTACCTTTCTATATGCGGGATACACCGTGAAAAAAAAGGAAGATAAAATATTTGGAAAAACAATAACCAAAATATAGCAGGCCATTGTTGTGTACTGACCCTAGCGTGTAACTGTAGGCGCGACGGATATGTACTTTGCGCAGTAATCGAACTTGCACTATGGTCGCCTTCATTTTATTTTACATTTTACCATCGGCTTCACCAGAGTATAATTAGAAATAGCTAATAATAGAGTCACGACACATGAATGAACAGCGGACTACATCGAAACTATTGACATGAATTAATATACGAGTAGCCTGTACGCCTTGTTAGACAAGTGCACTCTCCATTCCTGAGTACTTGAAAATAATACATTGAAGCAAATAAACTGTTCAGCTTTATAATAATATTAATATTATAATATAAATAATAATCTAAATGTAAGAATTTTGTACCACAGTATACAGAAGTAAAGAATTTATGTATATTATAGAAGTTGCGAGTTTGGCACTGCTCCATTTTTACCGAAACTCTTTTTTCTTCATAATATTGCGCTCAGTTCCTCACTCGGTGACAAATCTATTTAAATTTAATAAAAACTAAAATCTCGGCGCGCGACTTTCTTTGTAAATAATTTAAAAATTACTCTAAGGGGAATAAATATTTATATAATATCATTTTTACATGTTTAGTATTATTCCATACTTAGGAAAGTAAAATACTTTACTAGGATTTAAACTCGCGCCCCGCCTCGTCAATGCACTCTGTTCCTCACTTTCAGCCTATTTTTTTGAGACATTGGGTGTAGATTGTCGAAGTTCAACGGCACGCTTTGTCTGCTTACCAGAGTGATACTTTAAAAATGATCCTAATCTAATCCACCGAGTGAAAATCGAACCCACCACCGTCGTCTGTCATATAGTGCCGCTGCGCTACGGCGGATAAAAATAAATAATGAAATAAAGTCATACTTCAATATCTCATTCTCTATATATTCATTTAACTATAGTAGTATATGTAGTATTTACAGTGGACGTTCGAATATTTATTGTTATTACATTTGTTTCTCCGCTGTAATAATTCAATTTATGAGCAATTTCGCGCATTCATATATAATGGTTCGACGTACGTATTGAATATGTTTAAATTATTACCAAATTTCGATAATTTGTTCAGAATCGAATTCAGTTCTGTAGTTGTAATGGCGAAAAGTGACAGACCAACACGCTGTGTACCCCATATAGCAGGTAGACAAAGAGGGATCCTAATGTTAAGACACTCCTAACAGTAGAGACAAACGTCTCGTCACGTTAATAACTAAAATAAATACGTACAACATAATTTTTTTCCCAACAAAAATTCGAACCCACAACCGTCGCTTTCAATTAACCACAAAACAAAAACAATTATTCAAATTCGAATTATTCGAATTCGAAAACTCGTAATGATGAAAACGAGAGCGTAACTCTCGGAATGACGGATACACTTAAAATGAAACGTAAACAAAGATACGGCGTGACTCGTGACCCCCTCCCCCCACAGATCTAATAACGTATCGTATCCTTCTGACGAGCTGCGAAGGTGGTTATGCGATATCCTCAGCCCCTACTACTTGTTCTGGTTAAATATATTTCTTTCGGCATAATTTTTGCTATTTTATTCTACAACAAATACTTAATATCTTACTCCATTAATTTTTTTTGGCTTCCGTACCTCAAAACAAAAAACGGATCCCTTTGTTTTCCTATCTGTCTGTCTATCTGTCGAGACCATTTGAGTTTTAATTCGAGTGTACGAGATTAGTAGTAGTCGCCTCTTAAAACCTCTCAACCCATATATGTGACGCAGCATCTTATACACCTTTCAAAATGTACATTACAGTAAAATGTCGGTGCCATTCCCTTAGCCCCTAAGCCAAGGTGCTAAGATTTATTTTTGTTAACAAATTGCAATATTTAAAATAGTATTTGTATAGGCGACCCAGTTTAAAACGAAGTGACCCGAAAACACGCGAAGTCGAGGATGTCCTCGAATAAAATACAGATATGTAGTGAAGAAGATTACTAACAGAGGAAAAGCAAATTTAAAGAATGCCGCTGTGGTCAATATAGGATTTGTCTGTCAGAATGATTTTTTCTTTTTTATTCTCATGTTGTATCCCGCAAGCAGCAAGGAGGGTAAAGAGAATTGAGTGTGCAGACGCGGCGCTGAGTTACACCACTTACTATTGCGTGTTACGTGGTGAAACTCAACACCGCGCAATAACCTGTTATCATTCATTCAAATGCTGTGCTGCGGCTGCCGCAATGCCCTCCGTCCGTTACGTCCGCCAATGCCTTTCATGCGTAAAACTAAGTGATTTAAGAGTAAGTATTATTAGGTTAGGTTTCAGGTAACTGAAACTGAAATGATGAATCATCACTGAAGAAAATAACTGGTTGTCCGTAAAGTCGATTTACGGACGATAATTTTACGTGATAATGTCATACTAATAACATTGATGAAAAATTGTATACTTTTATTAATTAAAATGAATTATCATTATTACATTTATTTCCCCTCGTTAATTCAAATATATTTTTTTTGTTAAATTTTACAGATCAATTACAAATGACAATGAATGGATGCGAGATGCGTCACGAGCCGAGGGCTCAGGCCGACCATGCCCCACCATCGTTGCACGCTCGGATCAGGCGGAACGTGACACATAGATTTATAACACGTTATCACGTCAAAGCTGAGGATCGAGTGTGGTGGCGAGAATTGGGGAAGGTCTATGTCCAACAGTGGACAAAAGATGGCCGTTGATGATGATGATGATGATGATCACGTAAAGATAGTAAACATTACGATATATTATATTTCTTACCTAAACAAACTATTAACTAACGTTATTTTGAAATTATTATATAATAAACTCAGTTTATTGTCTCAATAAAAGGAAGATTGCACCGCATCCTTCTTCCATTAAAAACGTATGGATTTTCAATAATATTCGAGATTGAGAAAATTCAAGGATCGTATCCTTTCAAATAAATTAGCGGGAACTAACACTGACTGGGAGTGCAGATTTAAAGCGTGATTCAATTTTATTCCAATTCATAAAGAATATTACAAAGTTTCCCAACTAATAGAAAAGTTAAGAATCGCTAATATTATTGAACTCATACTTTGATGGGGCAAGTTGGTATATAAAACTTGGCTCATTCATTGCCGTGCTGCCAGCGTAGCGGTGAATTACGGACTAATGCTCGAATATTATTCTCTTTATGTAGTTGTCATTGTTATTTCGTTTTAGGTGATTTGTAAGATTTTTTTAAATATTTCTCGCTTTATTAAAATGTATCTACTGCATACAAAGTTAAGGCTGGTGTTTGTTTCTTTAGCTTCACGGTGTATTCCGCTTGGAATTTAGTGTTCAGACACTACGTTCTCATTAAGACACTTTCTTTCCCCACAAGCGTGCAACTTTAAACGCCACAAAGTTCCGCCACTCAACACACAATATATCCAGAATTCGGTGTAGTGACTGGTGCAAGCCAGAGCGTTTTAAAACTAAGTTCCTAAGTTCCTTCTGCTTTGTTCGTGAAGCTAAAGAATATATTACTACATAAAAAATACTTACATTCATATTCATAAACTAAGCCAAGACTGATGCAACTGTTTAACATAAAATTAATAAAAAAATAATTTGGACATTACAAACAGAAAAAACCAACTTTTCTTTAATACGTCGCTGATGCTGTATTCATCCGAGCATTGAGAGTAATTTCTATAAAATAAAGCACCAATTACATACATTTACGGATACAGTTCAAAAATGAACTGAACGATTAATTAAGTTTTTGTTCATTTGGAATTGCCAATATTTAAATGGAAACAAAACCGTCATCAAAATTGGTTTACGTATTAAAGCTAGTTTTTAAATTTTTTAGTACTGCTAGTATTGTTCTAGATTTTATTGAAACTGCAAAGAAATTTTATGATAAATGATTATATCTCTCCTTTTCCTACATTAGGAGATACTCTGTACTGCATAATTTTTGTTACAACTATGCCGCTTTTAGACACAGTGTTGCCCAATTATCGGCACATGCATGTTGAGTGGCGGAACCGAACGCCACGACTTGTCTTGTTAACAATATTACCCATAAAGAATATGAACTTCGACGAAGCATCGTCTTCTCCTCTGCCTACCCTGACGTGTGGGGAAGAAAATAGCTTTATAGAAAGAAAGCTGTTTATATTTTATTTAATTATTATTAAAGAAAATATAAACAGCTTCACGATGTATCCCAAACACGTCAGAGTAGGCAGAGGAAAGCTAGTGTTAAGACACTCTATTACCCAGTTTCTGTCGAATTTTTGTCGAACCCAACGGCGCGCTTTTGCTGCGACACCAGGGCCAATGATAAATTTAAATAAATATTTCATTTCCCCATGGGGGGGTCGAACCCACAACCAGTCGCATTTATAGTCACACATTTGTGGCCCTGCGCCACCGGCGGTCTCATAGAAAATTTAATTAAATAAATATTATTTCCATATTACAAATACTTTATATAAGACATTTAAAACGTGACAATGTAATAAATATATTTCAGTAAATTTTACAAAAAAATTTAAGCTTCCCAAAGCCTGAGTTATCTGGTTCATTCCGCCGCGCTGGTTTCTACTAAATCTTTGAATGTCTCAGTGCGATGGAACTTTTTAAAACATTTTCAATTTCACATTTACTCTGCTTTTGGGTTGAAAAATGTAAATTATTTTACTGAAAATATGTGATACGCTCTCGTTACTGGATTTTTCATATAATTTGTTATTAAATTAAATATTTTATAGTTCTAAAAGATTTGTAGAGGATATTTAAATTGTGAAGTTTTTGTAGCATGTATGATATACACTTTATAAAGTGTAGTGAGATTGAGTTTACATAGAAATGCAAAAATACTAATAGTGTTCGAACCTAATATTTTAAATTTTACGCCATACAACAGCAGTTGAGAGCTCAGTCGTGGTGCAAGAGTACAGTGGGTGAAGATTGTGGGTTCGATTCCCACTCAAGGAAAAGTATTTAATACTTTAATTTCCTCATTGGTAACGACACAAAGCGCTGGGGTTGATTACCGCCACTAAATATGCAAGTGGGAAATGGAAGTATCTTAATGGAAATGGAGTATCTGAACACTAGCTGCCCAGGTTCATACAGCCTACCTTGTTATGTCTAGGATACAGTATGAAACTGAAAAAAAAAAAAGAAAAATTAATGGCCCCACATTGGGCGCCAATTTTTGCGTACATTTCAACATAAAGTCTCTCAAAGCTCGGTGGTTCTGAGACAAACTCTTAACTTAGAAATAATAAAACTAGACATACATAATAAAAAAAACACAAAGTAAAAAAGAATGCCAACATCACGCGGTGTTCTTAGGAGGTCACCCATCCAAATACTAACCGCGCCCACTGTTGCTTAACTTCGGTGATCGGACGAGAACCGGTGCTTTCAACGTGGAATAGACGTTGGCGATGCGTTTGACTAAAACTAAAAAGAAAAGCTTCCATATAGCAAAAATAAACCTCAAATTTTAATAGAATTATTATTGATAACTTATGTTGAGGCCAGTCGTGGCGCAGCGCAGGGGCACAAGAGTGACTCCCACTCGATAACATGAAATATTGAATATTATCATTTCTTCGCCCTGGTGTCGAGGCAGGGCACGGTGCTAAGTACACAATGCTTCCAGAAATCAGCGAACAGTTCCCAGGGTACCCCTACTCACGCTAATAAATGACGGATAAAACGTGAATCTAAAAATAAATAAATGTATTATTGCTAATAAGAAATCTTAATTAAAAAGAGGAAAAAACATTCAGATCGTTCACCCATTGCTAATTGTTTATATTTCTTATTATCTAATAAACAGAAAAATTATAGACCGTCTCCAGAATAGTCTATCACTTACCAAAACATAAATGCCACCCAACATTACCCATTCATCTAAAATTTCCTTGCAAATTGGAAATCAAATCGACTTCGCTACCTTGAATTCCCGTGACCTAGTTGCGTGCATGACTTTCGTCCATGCATAACTTACTCGTAAGTCCATACTTATGTATGATCCCTCGAGGCGAGCTGGCCGCACATATACTACTATTGTAGAGTTAGCTGAGAATTTTGTCACTATAGCGTACTCGTATTAAGAATGGCTGATTGAAGTTTTTGACTTCAAATTTCATTTGTTATGGAACTTGGGAAAGAACTAAGAAAAGAAAAAAATATATCTTTAAAAAAATATTTACACAGAAAACGTATGGCTTAGTGGTCAGAGCGCTTGGGTGGTTTCCAAGAGGCTCAGGTTTACATCCAGATTCGTTCAAATTTTTGTATATTTTCTAAAAAATATGTTTACGCTATAATGTCTTTAAATCGAGAAATAGTAATGTTATTATGTATCAAAATGATAATTAAATTAAAAAACATAGAAAACCAATCAAATACAAGCAATCAATATTATACTATAGTTTTGAAATATATGATGTAGAAAAAAGGGCGCCCCAAGTTGGACGCCAATTTTTACAAAAATGTTGTAACGAAGAAAAAACATACACAAGAAAAGGAATAGGAAAGCCGAAAAGTATAATTGTAATATGCTACTTGCTTACTATAGATCTACTTTATTACAAAATGTTATCTTTAGTTGGTTATTATAGTCATATACTATTAACGGACCCCTCGGTAATTAGAATAAAATAAAAAACCGCTGTACATTCCAAAACGCGGAACAGTTCAAAATCAAGGCGTTTTAATTAAAACAGTCCGCTCTAGTTCATTCATAAAAAGTCACCATCCCGAGGTTTATGAAAAGGATAAGATATTTTTTATTTTTCCTCACAAGCGTATATTGAGTGTGGCGTATACTCAGTGATAGTGCACTCTATAATTCTTATATTTGAAATTAATATAAGTTTTTTTTTTTCATCTATATATATAAAAGGACTTGTCCTCACTGACTGAGGTAAGACGCACGCACAGCCGTAACCGCTGATGGTAGAAACGTGAAATTTGGACAGATGTTTACTTTTGTAATCTGGACATCCACTAAGAAGGGATTTTAAAAAATTTCAACCCTAAAGGGGTGAAATAGGGGTTCAAAGTTTGTATGGAAAAAAAATTAAATCGGCACCGATTTTTATAAAATTTGAAATTTAGATTTTTAAAAGTATTTAATTGAACACGTATTTCATGGTTTTCTAGAATTCTCCCCCTAAGGGTGCAAATAAGGGGTTGAAAGTTTGTATGGAAAAATCTTTAAATCGCCACCGATTTTTATAAAATTTGAAATTTAGACTCTTAAAAATATTTCATTGAACACATGTTTCGTGGTTTATTAGAATTCACCCCTAATTACGCAAGCGAAGCTGCGCGCGTCCGCTAGTATTTTTATAAAGTGAGAAGCTTTCTGAAAACTTGGTGAGGATTTAAATGTTTGAGTCATTCTTTTATTTTGCAAGTTTTAATAGATTCTTCCAGACTAATATTACAAATTAGAAAGTAATAAATCTGTCTGTGACGACATCGCGGCCAAACCGCTGTGCCGATTGTGATAAAATTTCGTAAGTAAATATTTTTCTGATTATTGTTAATTTATTTTCTATAATTTATTAATACTTATCAAATAAGGCATGTCATCTAGTTTGAAATAGTACTTTACAGTACATTATAATACATACTTTAGAAAATATCACAGAGTCATATTGACTTGTGTACGAGCCGCGTCACGTGCAGCTTGCTGACGGGGTGACGGGCCAACATTGAAGATTGTGTCAATTTTTAAATCATCTGTTGTTCACATTACGCGTAACTCAACTAAATACTTCCAGAATTCGGCGGAAAGTAGCTCAAGGGGAATAGCGTCTTAACACTTGGTTCGCAGGTTCCCGATACCTACCAGAGCTCTGGTTGCAATTTTGCATAATTGAAACGTGGTGTATTAGCTTTGAGGCTATTTTGAAAATTGATCACTTTGTACCATATTTGTGATAGAAAGCCCTGGCGATAGATTTTAATTATCCAGTTAATCAAAGTCTTTTTATGCTATGCTTACATTTAAACCACTGTAAAAATTAATAAACAAAGTTTTTCTTTCTCAGATACTTAAAATTTGATATGATAATTTGAAAGATACAAGTTTTTATCATGCTCAGTCTTTTCTAATGACAATACAATAATATGTTAATTAGAACAAAAAATTCAAATACAAATGCTTGCGAATAGATTTATATATATATTGTATTGATTTGTTAGCATGCCAAACGTAGTGTTCAGTTCCGCCTCTCTACTACATGGAGTGTGTTGATTCGGTTGGAGTGTCTTAACATTCAATTTTTTATGCCTTGTGTGATTTAGGTGCTGGTCTCAGCAATGAAAGTACTGCTATAGAGATAAATATATTCTTAAATTTGTATTAAGTATAAACATACAAATAATACAACTTTACAAAGACAAAAAACATAAGTTTCATCATTCATAGTAAATTGTATCATACTAGAACAAGCTTATAAAAGACGTAAGACGTCTGCGACCGGCAAATCATTGCGTCCAGATTAGAGTGTCTCATTAAATTGTAAGAGCATTCCAAGAAATGTTTTATAAAAGACAAGAATTCTGTTTAGTTTACTTTGAAATTGTGAAATATTTGTTAAGAAAACAAAGGATTTAGTTATTTTAAAATTGAAGTTCATTAACTAATATAAAAATTATGATGTACTTAATATAATTATGGTGAAATATTGAATTTGAGATTGATCTGTTATAAGGATCTCACACAGATGTATTTTTTAAAAAAGATTTATTAATCATATAATAATATTTATTGAATAAAACAATGAGAATGCAACACTTGGCCAGCCGGGCTCGTGTGAATTAATCTTCCTTAAGCGTGAATTTGAAATCCCGATAATCGATGGATTACAGCAGGACAATTTCTAAAAACTTTTCAAATTTCTTCTTAGAAAAAATCTGAAAAATTAAGCTAAATATATTTTTGTAGGCAGAAGGAACCTGGCGACTTAATGTTAAGAAGCTCCGGTCCAATCATTACATTTCTGTTTCTCATCGCCGCGATTTGTCTCGTTACTCTAGTAATAATAAAAAAATAATGAAAATATTTCATTACCTCAAGTACTAATCGAACCCACAATCGGTCACGCCTGTGGTTCTGCTCCACGACTTGCCTCAAAAGCAGATGATATTTTTAAAATGTAATGCTACATTCAAAGTTCGCAACTACCTTACATACTTAACTCTACATATTTGAAACGGTCCCGAATAAAATATTCACGACAATAACATCAAAAATTCCCTTTGTAGTTTTGAATTGCGATGAGGATTCTAAAAACACGGCGCTGGGACGAGCGAGGTCCCCTTTAAAACGGGTTAATAGGACGAAAGTTTAAAATATTATGTATACAAAGCATAACCATGTTCTTGTTAACGGTATTTTTAATTTATGCAATTTATATAGTAGCACATTGGGCAGTAACAAAATCTCGGTAGGTATGCTTTTTTCCATTTTTCCATTTACGAACCATTTAAGACACTAAATGTTAAAAGAAGCTTGCCAAAAGGTCCATTTAAGCCATTTCGGAGATTAGCGTGCACAAACACACAGACAAACAGGCCAAAGTTTTAAAAATCTATGATTTAGGTTCTATTACATTGATATATGCACCTACTACTAAATTTTCTGATATATTTTCTATGTACAGACAGAGGTTAGTTACAATTTTATTATATGTAATTTAGGCTGCTAGTCCAACTATAGTCTATAAACAACGCAACGATTTATATGTCAAATCTTTTGCTTTCGACAGGAATCATAGTGAACATCGTTCATCATGCTCTTCACTCATCCGTCCATCCCAGGACAATATTGTTTGCACCGTGACATTTGAATCTCTGTACTATATATCCCACAGTTCCTGTAGTGCTCCTAACTATTATGGAACTATTACTTTCGGTAAGCGAGTTTTAGTTATGGTTATACATAGGATCTGACCACTCAACAAGGAATGTCTCGAAAAGCGGGTGGTGCGTGGGTATAAAGTGCCTCGGCTGACTCTGCTACAAGTAGCATTAGCAAGCACTTAGCAAGCTAAATAAAAATATATGCTTATGACTGAAATATATAAATTTGAGAATAAAATAATCATTTTGAAATAATTATGATATGGACCAATAACCTGTCATGACGAATTTTAACCATGTACTTATCTGATATGAGTTTGATTAAAAAAATTCTGTGTAAATTGAAAAACTACATCGAATTACATTTATTGGTTTGGAAATGTTACTTCTTTAAAAGAAATTGAATTCTCTACATACAAATAAAAAATTAAATTATCATTAATCTTTCAGAAATATGTTTTTTTTATTGCCACATAGCAAGCATTATGATATCATAAGGAAGGTAAGGAAGTATGTGTTACATTATACAATGGCTGTTCAACGCAGGCCGAGGTCCTCAATCAAGCAAAAACTGTAAGTTGGTGAGTGTCGCCGACGCGCGGCCCGTTTCATAAATCTCGGGTTCCGGAGGTAACCGCTATAAATTCGGTGAATACCTACCGCCTTCAAGAGCCTACGGTGCAAGTTAGTAGATAAAGCGTTTCCTTTTATTTGGCAGGAAGTGAGGAACGGAACAGATCGTCTTTGCACTAGATTGCCAAATTTCTCTGCCTATATAATTTACCGTGAAAAAAGGAAAATAGTTTTTTTTCTATATTTATCATAAATTAGCTTCACGATGTGGCCCGCTCTGTATATAGAGGAAGTTTGTCTTAAGACACTCCTTTTTCTTCGCATCGACGAATTTTTGAGACATCGAGTGTTGAATAGGAAAACTCAAAGCCTTTTGTTTTGTCCTGAGAGCGAGAAAACAAAAACAATTAATTTCCCAAGTGAGAATCGAAACCACGATCATCGCCATTACAGTCAAAAGGTATTTCCAAATATTTGTTATATGTATAATATGGAAAATTTAAATAGTTATTAACAAACCAATACCATTTTATGTTTTTCTCTACTTCAATAATTTTATTTGTTCAATAACCAAACCCAATGAAAAAAACTGAAGAAGGTTCTCAATTCAACGCGTATTTTCATTGGATGGAGTATGCCCAAGATATGATCCTATATATTGACATTTTATAACAATTTGTTCAGCACTTTATGGAAAAAATAAAAAAAACAACAAATATATTATGTATACATACGAGTAGGTATATGAACCTGTTTACTTTTGGAGTTTTTCTCTTCTTCAGTTATTATTGCAGTGAAATTAATTGTAAAATCATGCCAACAGAATCGAATCCACAATCGTGGTGCTCCATCTTACATGCCTTAAATAAATTATAAAAGCGAAAAGACAATATAAACGTACAATATGTAAATGTAAGTTTTTCGCTATCCGCCCAAAACTTAAAAATCACTTAGCTAAAAGAAGTCCGGAATAAAGATAACGGCAGAAAGATTTCGGAGGCTGTTTAGCAGACATGTGTTTTTGATGGGGTCCTCGATGGCTATAAACTCATTGGAAATATTCGGGATCGAATGTTTTCATCGCTTATGTCTCTGTACCCTTCGACGGAAGGTTGCCGTTTGTTTTTATTATTAAAATATACTATGTTATAATATGTTGAAATAATAGTTATAAATATAGAATTATGTTATAATATGTTGCTTGAAGAATGCCCTTCATCAGAACAAGCTGCCAGCTTTCCGCCAGCGCAATTCTTGAGATCAGTGAAAAGTAATGTTCCTTTACAGTATGCAGGCATATAAAAAAGATATTGTGACTGTAGCTTATACAAAGAGAAGCGTCAATGTTAGGATGTAGGAACACATCTCTGATATCAAGAATGCCCACATGTATCAAAGTCGGAAAAAAATCGTTGGCGGTAGTTTGATATAATAATTTTGTCAACAGACAGACAAATGCCACTCAGTCTACCACCGCGTGTGACCACGGACTACTGCAAAGTGTTCTAAACGTAGGGTTCCCCAAAAATGTATAATACCAAATAATCAATTAATCGGTTACATAGTTTCATTTAAAATGTGTAATAATCGTGAAAACCAAAGAACTTATTTCCTTTGATACTGTTTTCTCGAACGTCAACCAAGGTCTCCCTCTTCTTTTTTACCATTCACTCTTGCTTCATAAATATTTTAATAAATTGTTGGTACGTTGGTCTTGCTTCATGTTATTTGGTTTCCTGTAGACCTAAAATTTTGAAATTTGGCACGAACTAGGAACTTACAATACAAATAAAGGAAAAATGTTAAAAGTAAAAAAAAATATAAATATTTCATAGAAAAAAATCATTACAAAGTTATAGTTATTCATTTCATACAAAATGAGTAGCTACATACATATTATGTCCGAAAACTTAAGTGCCTAACAAGTTGTACTTCCCAATGACCGACCATCCAGAAATTGGTATGGAAGCTTCGGTGGAAGAGTCCGACTCGCACTTAACTGATTTTGTCATTGATCACATGGATCCCGCCACTGGATTAATAATGCAATTTTTTTTATTTAAATTGTAAAGTGTAAAATTTCTTTAATGAAAGTATGTCTTATAATTTTATTTAGTTACATAAGCGTAACTTTTTCTTTGTTTTAGCAATTACACAGGGGAGCTGTTTATAGTATTTTGGAAAGAGATTGACTTTTACTTGCTTTTAACATTTCTTTTCAAAGGATGACATCCTCATTCTTTAAGGTTTTTTGTTACTTCAAATTGTATTTTCACATACTTAACAAAGTAATTAAGGAAAAAAATAACAATATCCATGTAGAAATGACAAAATCCCAGCCAAACTTTAACAAACGCAACGAATTTCCGAAAACAAAATCTTATTGATACATTTTATTCAATAAAATTTACCG
Source organism: Heliconius numata (assembly GCA_016802625.1). Taxonomy (NCBI): domain Eukaryota; kingdom Metazoa; phylum Arthropoda; class Insecta; order Lepidoptera; family Nymphalidae; genus Heliconius; species Heliconius numata. The sequence continues at coordinate 148,235 of JAEBDU010013522.1, forward strand.
AGAAAACGAAATTGACACCGTTTCTAACCTACCCACATACTTGTGTCAATCGCCTACATAGACTTGTTACGAGCCAACCAAAAAATAACTTTAAATAAAAATGTATCGTAGGACTTTAGTACAAGGTTCTAATTTCTGAAAGGTTTTTATAGGGTTAGGCGTGATGCACACCTGCGCCCAACCATTCGTCAACAAATAAATCGGGTCCCTAAACCAAGGGGTATAAATTGCGATGAAGATCTGCGAAAAAGAGGCTAATTTTTTGTATATTTTCAGGGTGAAATATAGGGGTAGACGTACTTTACTTTACTGAAAAACATTGAGTTATTTTTAGGGTTTTGTACCTCAAACAGTAAATACGGAATGCTTATTGATCACCTTGTTGTCCGTCTGTCCGTCGAGATCGCGATGATGTATCCGTAGTAGCTGTAATTAATATGTAATATTCAAGTGTATGGTATCTTGAAGCACAGAAAAAAATCAAGCTTCTAAGTCAACAAAATTAAAAGATACGAGCACTTATGCACCAATTTTGCTGCTTATGTATGAAAATTGACGCGTAATCTAAACTTACGGGGTAATCCCCGTGGACTACTGTTATGAAATTTAGCACTTAGAACTGTAAATACAAATAAAGGAAAAAATCCATCGCTACGCGGAATATATCCTGAAGCTGTTAATTATTGGTAGTTATTTAGCAATTCGCAAGAATCTGATTTTACTGCCTAAGTTATAAGTATAATCGCTGATATCGAGTTATGGTTAAAAATATATAGCTCTTGTACAAGTTAAAATCGAACAACATAAATTATTACTGTTACAAAGTAAAATAATCAAAATCAATACAATAAATCATATACTAAATAATCTGACATCGACATAATGACAGGTTTCAAATTGATGCCCTCATTTTGTAGTAAATACTTTTTAATAGAGGTAATGCATATTTTTCATTATACGATAAAGGTTTGTCTGCAAAAGAAGTTAATAAGTTACTTTTTTAGAACACACAAAAATTTGAACGTCACGGGATTTTTATTTCTTTTCTAAAACAATATAATAAAATTGTATAATAAAATTTGAAATAAAATTATATTACTTTATTTGGTAAGTTAAATTGAATATGTTTCTCATACAATGTACTGACATATAATTAACTATATGTGCAGCGCACGCGCTTAAAGCAATTTGATGGCCTTCCTGATTGTTGTTATTTCGTTATTTAAGGCTAACTAAGACTTGCACCATCCTATCCTATATCTTATAAAACAAAGTCGCTTTTCGTGTCTGTCTGAACTTTCTAACTCTTCTTCTTCTAAACCACCCAACGGATTTTTATGCGGTTTTCACCATTAGGTCGAGTATTTCTCAGGGAAGGTTTATATATTTATTATTTATACATTCTTATGTAAATTAACATAAATACGATAAATGTGTATAAAGTCCTACCCGTTGAGACACTTTCGCGCATGCGCTGCTTTAATGGTAAGTACTACATGAAAATAATGTACTGTAGTATTATTCCTCCTAAAAAGATCTACAAAAAAGTCCGCGACAGCATATTTTTATCTTTTAAGAATAACGTGTAGTGATCATATTTCTGTCTAAAAATAGTAATTTCAATATATTTTTTATTGTGAGGGATATTTTTCCATAATGGTATTAATCCTTATCCTTTAAAATACTTTATTAATTTTCTACGTTAAACGAAGATAAAATTTGCTTTTTACACTATTTCGAAATTGCGAATAGTTTTAGAGAAAAACGCATTTAATTGTTGACACATCCCGCCGTTGACACATCAGCTGTATGTTACTCAAGTTTCACTTATCCCTTACTCTCAGCATATAAATAAGTATATTAGTTACGTTGGCCATTTAATTTAGATCAAAACTGTCTTTTACTGTTTTTTCATTTTAATAAGTACTTTAGAAGTTGTTACAATATCAAAACATCCTTGCTGCGAAACGCGCCCCGCGACGTTTTGCTTATACAAGCGCGTCATGAGCAGTCATCGGTGGTTCAGTGGTAGAATGCTCGCCTGCCACGCGGGCAGCCCGGGTTCGATTCCCGGCCAATGCATTCTATTTAATTTTCCTCACAGGCAGCCACGTAGTGCTTGCTTTTCATCAGGGACAGAATACCCTCTTCAGCATTAACCACAAGCTCG
>JAEBDU010013522.1:150414-165451 GCA_016802625.1 Heliconius numata
AGAAATTCTTCCGCTTAATTATATTAGTGTAGATAGATAGATTATTTCTGTCCATGTTATAATTAATTTCGTTATTTCTATTCGTATAATTATACAGTATCGTTATATTCGTATAATTCTGTGTTATATTTAACAAATTACTGTCATATTTAGTTGCAGATACAAATCAGATGAATAAATTTTGAATAATGGATATAATAAGACATACATCAAACATTGAAGAGTGTGTGGTGACAGGTGCACTATCACTAACGCTTCGACTATCCAGCTTCGTGGGGTTGGCGCCGCTTCGCTTCGTTCCGCTTCAGAACGGTTACAGAGTTTCCGTATCTCACTATCGTGCTTTGTATGGTTACATTTTGATTACACTATTAAGTAAGTTATAATTTTATAAATACAAATATTGTTATATTTAAACATAATAATATTTGTTTGAGGTATTGGTTCAAACAATCGATAAAAAAACGTCAACACGAAATTTTTAAATAACAAACACACAATATACATACATATACAGGGTATTCCAGGAGTCAACGATAAAACGAAACCAGGTGATAGACCAAGTCATAACAGTTATGAGAAAAATATAAAAAAAAATCTTTGTCATGTATTTTTCATATTATATTGATTTTAAAAAATATCGGAAAAACCGACACCCTGTGATGGTTTTTCAAGTCCCAGGACTACAAATATTACTCTTTCTTCATTTTTTTTTCTGTAATGTAATCATGAGTAACCCTTTTGTGAATTACAGTTTAAGATTTAAACATACCTGCATCAGTTTTCAATTAAATGTGGTGTTTTTGCCAAACATTAAATTCAAAATATTTACTACACCCAACTTTAACCGACTGTACTATAAAAAAAATGTACTACACTGTTTTTGCAAGTAACTTTAAAAGTTGGCGCATTTAATCTGGATTCCGAAATGGTACGACACTTGCTGGATTACTTCTTTGTTGAAGAGAGAAAAATCTAAATACACGATAATCGGGATGACGTTCAACGTTTTGGTATCTTTTCCGATACATTCTAGCTGCAGCATTAACGTTACATAACCATTCTCCATGAATGAAATGCATATTAGCAATGTGTCAAAGACCGAGTATCTGGCCTGCGAGAGCACGGACTCGAGCACTATCCTTATAGGTCCTGGGTCAGCCCCTAAGTCGAAAAAGTTTAGGTATCTTAGATCCGTCATGCACGAGTCTGGAGGCATCGATCACGATCTCCATGATCGGATAAGCATTGCTTGGGCTAAGTGGCGGGAGGTCACTGGTGTGGTCTGTGATCGCAGGATACCGTCCAAACGTTTTCCGACTTAGGGGCTGGCCCAGGACTTATAAGGATAGTGCTCGAGTCTGGGCTCTCGCAGGCCATATACTCGGTCTTTGACACATTGCCAATTGACTCCTGGGATATCCTGTATGTTTATGCATTTTGCATTTTGCAAGTTGTTATGTTATTAGCAAACTATATCGTCATTGTGGCCGCCGTGGAGCAAGGTGTGCCTGTAACGCGATTTTGGTGAAATGAATTATTATTTATTAATATTTTCATTTCTTCGCTCTGGCACCATGGTAAAATCCTAGTGCTGAGTAAAGCCACTCAAAACGCAATGCCTCGAAAAATTCGGCAAAAAGTGTAGAATAAAGTGTTTCAACACTAGGTTCCTTCTGCCACCCTGCTATTTATGTTTATATCATCATCAGTGTACTTCTATTAGAAAGGTGGTGTCCCGTTCCACAATGTTCTAGTAATTGTGTGTTAATTTGTGGAAATCAACGTCCTACTTAGTGTTGTCATAAGAGTGATGGAGTGAAAATGATTCTTTACCTCTTTACTTTTTTTTTATATATAAGTTTAAATTGTCCATATTGTTGAATTTTCTAGATACTATTGGATGTATAACGATACTGGCAGACACCAAAAGGAAAATAACCGAAATAACATGGGAATATATATTTTTTAGTTTGGCCGTTATTGTATTAATCATTCTATGTTCACTAGGCTCATATTATGCTGTTCGACGAATGAAAAATATGATAATTTATCTAAACTGCCTCGGAAAGGTTTACATTCATTTTTTATTTATTATATTTGTTTAAAGTCCCACTTGTTACTGCTAAATTCTATTAAGTTTTAGACGCTATCTTCTAAAGCTACGGACGCTTAGCTATGAAAATATAATAATACTAGCGGACGCGCGCAGCTTCGCCGCTTATTTGCAGCCTCAGGAGTGAATTGTAATAAACCAATAAGTGTTCAATGAAATATTTTTAAGAGTCTGAATTTCAAATTATATAAAAATCAGTGGCGATTTAAAGATTTCCATACAAACTTCCAACCCCTTATTGGCACCCTTAGCGGGTAAATTCTAAAAAACCGTGAAACACGTGTGCAATGAAATATTTTTAAGAGTCTGAATTTACAATTTCCCCTTTAGGGTTAAAATTTTTCAAAATCCCTTCTTAGGGATGTGAAGATTACGAAAGTAAACATCTGTCCAAATTTCACGTTTCTACCATGAGCGGTTACAGCTGTGCGTGCGTCTTACCTCAGTCAGTGAGGACAAGTCCCTTTTATATATATATACAGGGTGGAAGAGGCAGTGCTCCTTTTACTGAAACTGCATATAGGGTAAAATATTTCAAATCCAGAATTATAAAAAATAATCAAGGTACCTCAACGGTTTAGACGTAGGATTTTTTTTCCATTTCACGATTTTTATCCATACCTGTATTTCGTGTCACGCACACATACGTATGCGACGTTGCCGCTTTGACAAATAAGTGTGTGCGTGCCTATGTTATACTTTACAAATGGCGTTTTATTTTAAAACGATAATTTTATTATTTATTTTGTTTGAAAAAATAACTTTTTCATTTTTGGGAATTAATTTTTTTCTGAATTATATTAGGCTTTTATAGAGTAGTTAAAACTGTGGTTTCATTTAAAGTGGTGCTGACAATTCCATCCTGTATATTATTCTTTTTGGTTTTCTACATAGAAATTACTTTTTAGATCAAAACAAATATGAAAATGAAAATTATACATAAAGCAATAGAAAATAAAATAAAAAGTGTGATAATAATGATTCATTTGTGTATTATAATAGCACTACCTTTAGTGCAACTAGTGACGAATTTTAAAAATACAATCAAAGGTATGTACATTATATAATATATCCTTAACTTCTACCCGGTATTAGCCACGGCCGGTATTGCTATTTACATTGTAACAGTAACTTTTATAAAGGTAAAATACATATATGTGTGTAGGGGGGCTTATGCTAACTGGTAACTGCCGGTAACGTCTTTACCACGTACCGGGTGGGCTATGCTTGTATGGCGTTGGTCGTTGACAGTAGGTGGATCACATACTATTTTATGTCCTAAACCACTGGTGTATGCCTATGGTTCTAATACCTTGTTCAAATGTAGAAATTGCTGCGGAGTGCGGGCTGTACGTTCAACATCACGAATCATCAATCTTATGCAATTTTAATATTAACAAGTGTAACAAGTACCTTCTGAAAGATCACACTCGAATGTCCCGGACGGTTCAATAAGGTACATGTAGCAGTAACCACCGTGTGATCCTGTTCTCCTAATATCCTGACGCTGTATGCTGCCATATAAGTTTCTTTCATGCTTCCCGCGATGATCCTGCCGCTATCGATACTATATATCGCGACTTCTGTCTCTTTAAGTTTTACTCCCAAAATCTTAATTTTGGGAGTAAAACTTGACTTGTTTGGTGGCTCTCAGGACTGAAAGGAATCGAGCATGGCGTTATAGTGGTCCTCGTGTTCCCGAATTGGAAAGAAATCTGGTGGTTGTACAAGGTCCATTACCGTCCTTTTAGGATTTGACGTTCCCGTCAAAATTTCCCGGAATTTTATCGTCAGAACTTCCGCCGACTTCTTTAGGACTTCATAGTCCTCCAGTGCCAGAAACTAGTATTAATGCCTATTTCGGCAAGACAGTTAAAAATTATCAAAAGTTTTCTTTTGATTTCGATAAAAATAATTATTACAAATGTTTGACCTTTTAGATCCTATAAATATAAGCTATATGGTATTTTACATACACATTACATTGGTGTATTTATTACAAGCACAATTAGTTTTGATGTTCTTAGAAATACAATCTTCTTTACGCGTGATAAATAACACAATTGATGAGATGCTCTCCTTGGATGAGTTTGGTGAGTTTAAAGTTTTTTTTTATTATTAGTAGCCAGAACATTAAATAATAAGTAGGCATAATCATGATAAGGTCCACGATGGAAAGCTTGCCTGCAGTTGTCAGCACAGCTACACGTTAAGCCGTACAAAATGCAGTATTGGTAACAATGATAGTATGTAGTGACAGTAGAAGAATGAAAGTATGATGAATCCTATTTAGACGCGTCAGCGACGAGTCAGCTTAGCTGATCGAATCGAATCGCAATGAAGAAATACCCAGAATGGCAGGTACTAGTGAGAATGTCACGGTGAGAATGAAGAAGAACGTGCTCAGCTGGTTTGGGCACGTCGAACGAATGAGTGATGAAAGAATGACAAAAAAGATTTATGACGGAAAACTGAGCGGTAAGAGAGGTAGGGGGAGATCTCAGTTGATCTTCGATACCAGTATCTTTGATACTGTAAACATAGTATCAAGGAAGGTCACGTAAAAAAGCAGGACCCCCTGGAGGGCATGTATGAAGAGGTTGATGACAGTGGACGAGGCGAAAGAGGTATTGAGAGACCGTAACGTTTGGCGCTCCGTTCCCTCTGACTAACCCGCTAGGGATAAAGCGTGATGTTAAATTAAGTTAATTTATTACCGCTACTGGAGTCATGCAGTGGGACAGTTTCTGGTACTTGACCCAAGTTTTGTGTAAAGAGGTCATTTTAAAATACTTTACTTTGAAATACGTTCTGAACTGAACCGAAGTTAAGTAGAAGACAGGTCAAAACAGGCCAAGATCTGTTCCCGAGACTGACTCCCAACTAATCATGAAATTTTTTTCAAAGAAATACAAATGTTCTTTCAGCATATCCTCCATCGCCGATCTTTTCTAGTAACGTCCGTTGCTTCACACACGCGTATGTCTCTGCATGTGACGTGGTCCCTAAGTTAAATAAGGAATACGGTATTGCAGTCACTCTAGTAATGTGCTACTTGATCACTAGGATCCTTAACATCGGATGTTCCTTGAGCACTTGGTCATCTGTACCTTCACTATGTAAGATTGTCTTTTTAATACATTTATCGTCATTCATTCGTCGTCATCGTTATTATACTACAATCAGGATGATTGTCAGTTCTATATTTAACGCAGTGGAGTAAATTGTTTTCATAACATAGAATGGTGGGTGAGACTTTGTGAGGAATACTACGTGAACATTACAAATAAATCTAAACATACAAATACATAATTTTTTTTCGATCTATCTTTTTATTTCGTTATCTCAATTATAGATGTATTTTATCCGAAACATTTATATGTAAATTATTCTTGATTTATTAATGTATTCAATTTTCATAATTTGTTACTACATACTAAATTTGTATTTTTTTAGATGTTCTTGCATTCCGTATTTTCTGGTGCATCCTAAACTGTTTAGATTTCTTAGCGTTTATAGAAGGGTTCAATTTTATAAACAATGAGGTATTTGTTTAATATTATATTTATTATCCTTATGGTATGCTATAAGATCTAACAGCGAAAAATTTACTTAGAGACTTACTTATATTTACAATCAAGAAGTGTAAGACTAAATTTTACAGCGGCTTTATGTCTATTTAAATGTCTTTAAGTTCATTATTTAAATTTTCGCATCCCGCATATTTTATGGTAGGCAGAAACTGGAAAACTAGTGTTAAGACACTCTGTTCCAACCAACTCTGTTCGAACCCGCAACCTGTAGCGTTAATAGATGCACGTTTACGCCGCTGCGCCGTGACTGGCCTGATGTTGTGATATACATAATATTATTTTTTTATTCATAGGTAACAAATTTAAAAGTAAAACTGTGTAAGCTAATGTATAAAGCCACGGACATCGGATGTCGTATCTCTATAGAACTAAAATTGATACATAATCAACTTAATTTAAATAATATGACCTTCTCTCCGTTCTCAATATTCACTTTGGAACGTACATTGACGATCAGGGTAGGTAATTTGTACAAAATGTATGCCAGATTTCAATCCAGTACCAGTTATGGTTCTCTTACCTGATATTTATGTAATTAAAATTGCCAAGTTAAACTAAGAATTATTTTTACTCGGACAATAATATTTGATTGTTTTCCGCTGATCAGTAATAATAATTTTATTCATTTTATTGCAGATTTTGAGTGGAATTTTCACATATTTTCTCTTTATAATACAAGTTAAGTAAAGTAGATTATAACAAAAGTAGAGTTTTATTTAAAATAAAATCATTGCGGGTATCTAAAAAGAGTTTTTATTTATAACCAGCTTTCACCTTCGGCTTTTTGCCTCCATTTAGTTGAGTATGATACATGAAACTTTCTAAGAGCCCGAGATAACTCTGACCACAGGTACAATGTGTCACGTCCAAATAATAAACAAATAAAAAATAAATCAGCTTCACGCTGTATCCAGCACACAGCAGGGTAGGCAGAGAGAACATAGTGTTAACACACTCCGTTCCCCACTTTCTGCCGAATTCTGGAGGCATTGCGTATTGAGTGGCAGAACTCAACGCCGCGCTTTTGACTCGACACTAGAGTGAAGAAATAAAAATATTAAATTCAATTACAATTAAATTATGTACTTTATATCTTTATTTCTAAACTTACAGCTCTTGTAGCGTCAAAGAAGGAATAAGCTTTGGCAGAAATTACAAGAGACGTCTTGAGTCGGTGCAAGCTTTGGCTCTAGCTTTTAATTACAAAAGCTGTGAGCAAGAATGGTTTTTACCTATTTATATCTTTATATATATTTTTTTTTAATTGTGACCCAGATACCATTTTCATGTCATTATTATATTTAAAACTAAGTTAAATATCTTGCAATTTCAATTTTGTTTTATAGAATAATACATATTAAAATCCTAAAGTACTCGTTTCTAATTTTTAATATTACCATAGGTATATGATAAAAAATTTTTGAACTTGCACTTTACAAAGAAGCTATGTGCAAAATTTCAAGATTTCAGGTTCAGTCGTCTCGGCTGTTGGTTTACAGTACTCGTATACAAAGGCATATTGATAAGTCATTTAATTTCTTACTCTCTAGTTTCAAAAGTGGTTGTGTTACGTACGTACGTTCAAATCATTATATAATTGGTTTGGAACGTTCACTTTTTTCCTGCATAACAAGGTAGGCAGAGCAAACAGTGTCAAGACACTCTGTATAGGGAGGCCAATTTTGAATTCAAGTTTTTGGGTTTCTTTACTCAACAATCAATGTATCGAAAATCGGGCAGAAAAATAAGAAGACGAGTTTCTTAACTATCATCACTATTTTAACACATCCGATTTTCACATGGAATGCGAAATGGCTCAAGTTGAATTGTTAGCAACTAGGGCGCGACCTCGAAATGCAAAAAAAAATAAATAAAAATAACTAATAAAATTTTAGTTTGCTTGTTGTTCTTAAAAAAACTTATTTAATGAATATCTATAAAATTAAAAGCTCATTTTGAAGTGCTAAAGCGCTTCCTCCTGACGGAAGTCGGTAAACGGAAGTACTTTTGATGCCACCGATAAGGAGTGACAGACAAAACTACAGGACTTAAAAAGTTGAAATTTAGCAAGTATTATAGATTAGGGAGTATCGGTGAGCTCTAAGATATGATTCCGTAATTTTTCCACTTCCCGTAAACGGGGTTGCGTGCGACCACTAGTTTCATATAAGTTAACCTGAATATTTAAAATGTAACGCTACAACGATCGACGTGAACCAAACGAGCCGCGTCGTGTATATAATATTAATAATCCACTCACATATTTAATTAGCGTTCTAAAAGTGGACTATCATGAGGAGGCCAGCCGTGGTCGCGGGGCAGCTGCACAAGCATGCGGCTGTGAACTCGACAGGTTGTAACTCAAAAAAATATAGAAATCTTTTTGCCTAAAAAATCTTTATATAAAATTTAACTAACCAAAGAAATGAAAATATTATATATTTAATTTACCCGAGTGGGAATCGTACCCACAATCTGTCGCGTTTATATTCACTCGCTTGTGTCGCTAGGTCGCGACTGGCTTTCGCAATGATTTCTATACATAATTTATTATTGAGTTTGTGGCATTGCGTTGAGTTCTGCCACTCAACACGCAATGCCTCCGGAATGCGGCAGAAAGTAGGGAACGGAGGGTCTTAACACTAGACTCCCTCTGCCTACCCTGCTGCGTGAAGCCGATTTTTTATTATTGATTGTTTTTCATTTGCATACTGTGTATCCCGCGAGTAGCAAGATACGTAGAAGAAGTTTAGTATTGAGACGTTCCATTTCCCACTTTTCGCAAGCCAAGGAATTCAACGGTGCGTATTGCCTTGTGAGCGAAGAAATGAAAATATCTAATTGCCCGATTGGATATCGAATCCTCAACTACCGGGCTTACAGTCACACGGCGTCACGACGACGGCCTAACAAATACAAGGGTAAACTGTTTTAATACATTCAGAATGCAGTGAACTGCTTAATAGTAAAGTGATATGAAGAACTTGCATGTTGGTTGTATCTGGTACAAGTTATAAGCGAAAAAACGGTTCATACGCGTAATACACATATAAATAAATAAATAGAGTATTAAACTAATATAATATAGAATAATATGTGTGTGTATATCTTTATTAAAATTAATAAAATAATTATAATTTTCAAGCAAAACATAGTAATATGTGTAGATTTTGTAACTAATATCACCTAGAGGATTTTATTAATGTATACCGTATACATTAATAAAATCCTCTAGTATACCGGGAAGAGAAAATTTAGACATGATGTTAGGAAATTGTTAATTATTAGTAACATTGCATTTAATGTTTTTAAAATAAATTAACAAACAATTTATTACATTTTCTATTGATGGAGTGACACCTCAATCTAATTTATATCGATAAATTTAAAAAATGAGGCTGTAAAAAATCGTCGAAAAGCTTTTACTGCTACTTTTTTAAATACTGTAAGTTCCAGATCGTATGATCATTTTTTTTTTCGTTTCACGCTGTATCTCACATATAGCAGTATAGACAGAGGAGACATAGTGTCAAGATATGTCGTTTCCCATTTCCCGCCCAATTTTCAAGACATTGCGCGGTGAGCGGTGTTATTAAACTCTGTGATTAGTTTTATTACCAGAGTGAGAAAATGAAAATAAGTCATACCTTTGAGAGTGCAAGTAACTTTAGTAAAATGTGCAGCTGCGCCACCACGATAAAAAAGGTACAAAAAAATATCCTATGACTTGTACCACAAAACGATAACTATCGCTCCGCTTTGTAGCGGCTTCGCTGGATATTGGTAATAGTGATTAATTATTTTATCAATTATTACAGATATTGGCGGTCTCTCGTCGGTCGCTGCATGTTAGGAATTAGAATATATTCGTTGTTAGAATATACGGAATTAAATTGTTTTGCATCTGACGTTTGGATAATGTATGTACATTGTACTGTAAATACACTTTTGATTATATATTGAGAACATTTGTTCTCACTTGAATTTATATTTCCATGTACTTGTTATCGCTTAATCAGCACAGGTTTTTGTCACATATTTTTTTGCAGTCTCTTTTTTATCCGCATAGCAAGTGTAGGCGAATGCTAACTTTGCCTATTATATCATATTATAAATAAAAAACTATCTATAGACTATCTCATTTATAATCCAATTACAGAGATATTGTCAATCACTTAATAAGTGATGGAAGTCAACACCCCGCTTTGTTTTTTTACCACGGCGAGAAAATGAAAGTAATTCGTCCCACTCGTGGGAACCGGTATCCCACCGAACACATCGGTATTACATCCAGATGACGTGCCACTGCTCTACGACGGCCTTATCCTAAAATTATAACTAGTTTGAATAATATTTCTGACATAACCCTCGAGCTGTATTTTAGCAAATAGACGTGCTTATATATTCAACCTTTAGTGACGAAGGCGTAGCATTTGCAAACTGAAAATGAATTTTAATGCGCTACGTATTCAGTGCTAATGGCCCCTCAAGTGGACAGACAGACGACGCAAGTCTCACTTACAGCTAAGACTAGGGAATGACGCGTTTTACTATTTGTGTAACTATATTTATAGTTTTATTTAAATTATTATATTTTAATGAGCTCTTGAAGACGTTCATCAGGAGAGTTCTACTCGTATATGACATATGTTTGTAGATGTGACATTAATACTAGTTAAGCCATTAAGCCATAAGGCAAAAAAGTCTCAACTACCGTCATACAGGGAAGATCAGGTTAGGCCTGATTTGACAATATTATAAAAGAAAGGATCCTTTGCGAACGGAATTGAAACTACAACCCCTACTTAACCATTTTGAACTTTTGAAAAATTTAAATATTTTTTGAAGTATTCAACTTAATTTTAACACTCATTACACTATCTATATAATATGATGATGCACAGATTAACAATACATAATATTATTACAATACAATCATTGGCGAGGCTAATACACCATTAGGGACGGACAAAGGCGACCTCTCACGGGTAATGACATGCTAAATACTATGTGTGTCGTGTAGAAAAGACAGATATAGAGATAAAATAGAACAAGGGTTAAGGGTTTGATCGACACTTGAAATTATTAGTTATTTTTATTTTAGATGAAATGGATGATATTACTGTTTCTGAGAAATGGGTGATATTACTGTTTATGTTGTATATTAAATGTGTTGATTTTATATTCAAAGAAAATATTTTTATCCTCGCTTTGGTGATAGCACGTGATGATCTGGAGTCATAAGGGCGGTTTTGAGTTTCGCCACTAAACATGCAATGCCACCAAAAGTCGGAGGTAGGTAGGTAAGTGGAAACTGAAGTGTCTTAATGGGAACGGAGTGTTTAAACACTAGATTTCCAGGTCCCCCCTACGTTATGTAAAATTATTAAATTCATTTGTATTTTTTTTTAAATTAATGAAATTATTTGATACATACGGGATATAGCACGAAGCTAAAAATTAATACGTACGAGAAAACGTAAACGGAAACGGAATATGAAGAAATTATTTCTCAAAATTCCTACGAGAACGGGACAAAACGGAATTTTCCATTTAACATCTCAAAGTCAAACATGACGACGTATGTTTGTCCCCTCTGTTTGTCACTTGCATCTCTAAATGCAGCCCGGCTGCAGGATGACCTCCACATATTTATTTAATAATTAGAACTATAAGCTGCAGCACAATGCAGGCAAATATCACGTTGAAACAAACTATTACTGTAATTGCGGGGCTGGTTTGCTATGAAAATTGTTAATACAATCAAAATTAAACCTTAATGTATCAATATAAGGTTGTATCTTCAATGGTCACTCGACATGATATTGCTTACTCCACGGTAAACTTTAATCCGTAGGAAATAAATAATAAATGTGAAGAGTTGTTGTGCCGTTGAAGAATATTTTGAAGCGGAATAGAGGTTGTGATGTTTGTGAAATATTTGTGGTTTTTTTTAAGTGTATGTGATAGTTGTGGGTATAATATATTATTGACAGTCGTAATAATAAAAAGCTTCCCGCTTTATCCCGCATAAAGCAAGGTAGCTTGTGGGAACACTCCGTTCCCCTCGCATCGGGTCGGTATGTGAGGAGCGGAATATTTTAAATAAGCAAAAATAAAAATATTTATTCCTTGCAAATCCAATGGGATACAACGTGAAAATAAAAAAGAAAATATAAATAATAATAAAAGGTTTTCAATAACAAACAAGCTAACACGAGCAACCATAACGAACTAATGAAACTTCCTGTAGAGTTAGAATATTTAACGAAGGCTATTAATTAGGGCGGATCAAAGATAACCGCGTGATTAATATTTAGGCGGGCGGCGCCTCGTAGCGTGCTGAGACTTGTACACTTTAGATATTGTATTATTAAACATATATTATATCAGAAGATAATAGCAAAAAAGTCTCATTGGTAGGACTTATTGACTCTACTGTGTCTCACTCCACTTGACTCAAAAATTAACTCCCAAAATCTTTCACAAAAAATTACAATAAACTAACAGAAAATTGTCACGACAAAGTAAACGATAGCGTCGCACAAAGACTTTATTTTCTTATTTTTTCTTATATTCTTATATTATAAGAAGAACGGTGTGTCGCTACATCGTCGTTTGTCGTAAATCAGACGAACAACCATTAGAGTTTTTTTTGTCGCGTTTATAGCTCGTATGAAGAAATTGCTGTCTTCCCCTTTTACATGTCATTTTCATGTAAATAATATGTTATTTTCACATATCTGTCGTAGACAATGAGCTATGACAGCAACGGGAACGTTACTAAGTGTGTCAGTAACATTGTGTCAAATGTTGCATTAGTAGGTGAGTTTACTTGTATATGATGATTTTAAATTCATATTCAAACTTTACGCCTAAAATTATTTCTTGTTGCTAAGCCAACAGGATTTTCTATGATCCTGTTGGCTACCCTTGCTTAGAAACAGAACTGTTGTTACGACAATAGGTTACGATGTAATCAAAAATGATAATAACAGAAATAGCTCCGTGCATTTATGTACGTATCGTTGCAAGGCTGTACCCCCGTTCAAAGAGATCAATTCCTTTATATTCCAGTTCTGGCAACCCAAGGCACGGTGTTTAGATACTTAATGTCTTTAATTTGGCCATAAATTAGAGAATAGATTATCTTAACACAAGGCTCCTTCTATCTTGTCGGGTTTACGGGAAAAAACGCGAAGCTGGTTTTTCTACCGAACGAAATTTGAAGCTTTGACGTCCACTAGCAACCACTGTCCCACTCACTCTTAATTACAGAAAATCGTACAAAAGTAGAAGTAAAAGTGAATTAAGTTATTTTTCTGGCACAAACGCTAAACGAGCAATTATTCCTCTTCCTCTCTCTTGATAGATTTTGATTAATGCGCCTTAATGGAAATCTTCGTTATCAGAACTTTCCCTATTATAACGCGGTACATTTTAGTCGACGCCTACCATTAAATGTAACTTGCGGTGTTGCTGACTTTACTTACTTTATATAGCATTAGTAGTTGCTACTAATTAATTGTGTCTTATTTTTAGCTCGTGTCTGTATCCCGCACGTAGTAAAGTACCTAGCATTAAGGGAACGTCCCCACTAAGACACTTCCGTTTCGTACTTTTCGCCAAGGTTTCAGGAGATTTTGCGTGTAGAGTAGTGGAACTCAACGCCGCGTCCAGCAGATTATATCGAAAGATTAACCTTTTTGTAAAGTAATATATTCTATAGCCGACCTTCTAAAGATTTACTTATCAACTTATTATTAACCACTGCGCCCTACAAAATAAGATAACAAAGACATAATATGCGTTATAATATTTTCGCCGTCCCCGTCCAAGCATGTATGTAAGTTTTCACATAATGAATAAAGAATCCGTAGAGCTCCATTACTCGCTAATGCTAGTCCACTAGTCCCGTTGATTTATTAATCTGTAACAATGGTGGAGACATTTACTCATATATTTTTATATGAGGTCATCGTGGCTCAAGAGCAGAAGAGTGTGAATGTATTGCAACGGTTATGGGTTCGATTCCCACTCGGCGGGATTAAATTCAATTATATTTTCATTTTTGTGCTCTGGTACCAAGGCAAAAAGTTTCGTCTGTGTTGAATTTATTTATCACTCTATAAGTAACGTTTGCAATTGCTAAAATGTTTGGTTTTAGCTTGGCGTTGAGTTCCACTACTCAACCCTTAATGTTTCAAATTGACGGATAACGGAGAACGTGAAGAATATCGACACTAGATTTTCACTGTGAACTATGTTATATGGAAAAAAGCTGTCTGTCCGATCGTTATAAACATTTTAGTGTATTGTAGCCAGTAGCAAATAATTCATCACAGAGAGCACACGTTTGTTTTTACTATTCATCGTCCATACAATCACAAGGACCATTCAAATTGAACCTTAAGACAGTAAACACTGTCATTTAGCGGAACATACCAAATTTCAATATGTTGAGAAAACCCATGCCAGGTGCGTACGGACGGTAATAGGACCGGCGTATCCTAGTCACGTTATTTATCATCCTTCCATTGTGCAGCGTACGAGTAATTAAGTCGTTCCCCCTTTTAGCACGATTTATATTTTAAATAGAAAATGTTGTATTATTTGGAGACTTCTCTTTCTTTTTTCAGCTTTACTCTGTAGGCAACGGGAACCTTGTGTTAGGATACTCGGGTTCACACTTGACGCTGAATGTTAAGTGGAGGAAATCACCGTCAGTCAGCCTATAGGTACCTCCAGAATTCGGTGGTAAATGTTAGTGTCTTAATGGTCACGGAGTATCTCTTAACACAAAGCTAAAAAGTTCTCTCTGTTGTAGAGTAAACAGAGAGAAAACAGTATACAGAGTGAAACTAAAAAAAATTAAGGAAAGGAAATTAATTTTCCCCGAGAGGAACCGAATCGATAGATATCTCGTTTACAGTAAAACACTTTGCCACTGCGCTACGATGGCCTCGAGTGCGTAACATAAGGGAATAGATTTTTTTTGTAAAATTTTTATGTTATTTTTGCGTTAAACATGTCAGTTGAATTTTATCTTCTACGCGGTATTACGATCTATGTTGGCATTCCATTGAGGTAAGGAATGCTTAGCGATGCATAATTTTAAGTTAAAGTTTGAAAAAAAATTTTGATAAATTTAGTTGCAGGCGATGACGTAAACAAAATGATGAAGCTCCCACAACAAATAGGCTGTAACGTCTCCTCCCTGAGGCGTTTTCATTTATTACTTCCATCTCGAGCAAGCGTAGTCGTGTTCCGTATACTACCAATTATGTAGTTTATACACTTCGTTGTAAGTATCGCTTTCGATGGCGAT
>JAEBDU010013522.1:170451-240445 GCA_016802625.1 Heliconius numata
TCCTTAACTTTAAAGTTAACAGCTTTGAAGCTTACTGTAATAGAATATTATGTCTAATCTCGAAGCTATTAAAGGCATTAAGGCCGCTACGGACGGGGACAGGCCGCGCTAATGACGGCTTAAGACTTAAAAGATTTCTTGAGTAACCTAAAATTGTTTATTTATTCTAATTCTGGATTTAGGTACCCTTTAGGTTTAGCAATTTTAAGTATATTTAGGGGATTTTGAACCTGCCCCCTCCATTTTGCGGGTCTATTAATATATATTTCTCCGATCTGGTAGACGAAGCGCGACATTAACTTCCGCCACTCTACACGTCTATCACGAAAATTTGGCAGAAAGTATGGAACGGAGTATCTCAAACTAGGCTTCTTCAGCCTACCCTGCTACGCTGCAAAAATCATAAAGTTGCTTGTATGACCCTTTAGTTTTTTTATAAAGTAGCATTTGAATGACTTTTAAGAAACTAAAATAATTTAAAATTTCTTTGTACACGGTACGATCCCGTCTTGCCCGTGCAAGAATCGAATCCACTACATCTTGACTTGTCATCGAAGCTCAACCGCTATATCAATTGTATATACTACTTTACTTATTTTACCAGAATTGCATTTCTTTTCAAAATCCCAAGGCAGTAAGGTAAAAAATAAAAAGTAAATAATATTTTCAGGTTCAATTTTCAAAAGGGTATTCGATTAGAATAATTTACACAGTACCTACAAAAAAGTAACATTAACTGTCGATATATTTGCTTAGAAACAAATAAATAAAACAAGAAAATCTATGGCTAAGGTATCGCTAAAAGATGATTGTGGTGTGGTACAAATAAAAAAAAGTAATTGAATGGCTTATTATGCGCCTTTTATGGGTTCGATTTTCACGGAGGTATTTTTATTTCTTCATCCTGGTAACAAGCGTGGCGTTGAGTTTGGCCACTATGGTCCCGTCTCGAAAAATGAGATGGTGCCTGGGTAAGTGCACCAGTCCAGAGTGTAACTATGAAAGTGAGAGTTCGATACCCAGTCGGAGGTATGGATTGATTAAAGTTTTCATTTCATTTCTTCGATCTCAACAAGGCAATGGGCGGCGTTGAGTACACGATCAGACGTTGAGTCACTCAACACGCAATACGGAACGGAGTGTGTTTAGTTTCTATAGTAAATAATACAGAAATTCTAACGCTTGTAGCTTAGCCCGTCCTATAGTAGAAAATACACGGTAGGGTGAAATAACGAGGTGCGGCCAAACAAAAAACCCCCTTGTACGATATGAAAATAATACGCTCAAACAAAAAAAAAACGCTTTGTAAATATTGCGTTCGCCTAAATAATGTATGGAGAAGAAAAAAGGGGTTTTCTCCTTTCAAAGCATAGATTGTACCTACTAGCATATTTGACATTTATTTTGATAGTTGCTTGATAGTGTGTGATGATTGTGAGTTCAAATCCCGATTTGTAAATATTATATTTTTTTCTTTGTTTCAAAATATTATCCTGCATAGCAGAGAAGGCAAAAAACACTCTCTTATCCGTTTTCCATTTAATTTCATTCCGTGTTGAGTGGCAGAGCTAAGCGCAGCGCTTTGTTTTTTCACAGGGGATAAATGAAAACAATTCAAAAGACACTAGGAATATTTTCTCATAAAACAATTTATAAATTATGTAAAATTAAAATTAGTTAGAGGCCACCGTGGCGCAGTGGCAAAAGCGTGTAAATGTAAATGCGACGATTGTGAGTTCGATTAATACACGGGGAATGTAAAAATCGATAAAAATTTATATTATCAAATTAAAAGAAGGCAAAACTCGTCGTTGAATTCCGCCATTCAACAATTCCTTGAAAAAATTGGCGGAAAGTGGGGAACGGAGTCGGAACAACAGTCGAACAATAGGTTTCTGTGACAATTATTTCTGTGTTAATCCTGAAGCACAAAGTAAACAGTATGGTTTTGAAATATTTAGTGAGAAACGGAAGTGTCTGAATGGGAATGGAGCATCTTAACACTAGGTTTCCAGGTGCACTTTCAATAGCCTGCTATGTGTGGGATACAGCATGGGAGCAAAGCTAAACAAAAATAACGACCTTACGAGAACAAAATATTTCTTACTCGAAAAGTAAAATCTTCCTTCTAGATAAAGAACACTCTCCTCTATTCAAACTCAGAACATGGCCTATTAAGTACCAACAAAGTATTTCATAAACTAAAAATACGAAGAAATAAAACAACATTTAGAACCTCAATGTAAGCATGTTCTACAATTGTTAATAAAGTTTTAGCTCGCGGCGTTTCAGACTAGCTGCGAGACATCTCCGAGATCTCACTGTCTCGACCCCCGACCCGTTCCGATACTGTTTGTGGAACAGTTGTTGCCTCTATGTTTATTTATTTAAAATTCTGATAGTTGTGGGAAAAAAACTGGCATCTGTAAAGTCGGTCTCTGTACCATAATTTTACGTGATAAGCCATTATCTTAGCTCATTTCTTATGCCAATAAGAAAACATCGATGAAAAGTTGCATTCTTTTAAGAAATTTAATCATTAACATTGAATTAGCGTTATTTATTATTATAAGCTAGTGAAAATATAAAATCAAACCTTGAACCATCGCCCCCAACCAAGCGTGAGCCACCATCCCTACTATTTGATCTTATATAGTTAATAGGTTAATATCACTAAAGGCACGCAACAGAAGGCACAAGTAAACACGTAATTAAATGCCGGTATATTAATATTGACTGCTAACGGCAATGTTATGATAGAATTTAATTATTTATTATATATGTATGTACGAGTGTGTATGTCTGTCTGTTTATTTATGATCTCATATCTGTATAATTATAGCAGAGTAGGCGCAGGAAACATGGTGCTAAAAGATAAAGTCTTTTGATTTTTGATTGGATAGAAGATGGAAAACGGATTTCCTTCTTTTATTCAATTTCAAAATAATGTTTGTTTAGTACAGTGAGACGGCACTGTGTCAAATTGTAAACGTAACGGTTTTGGATATGGAACGATTTTTTTTTAATTTTCGGGTAGAAAGACGAAGCGTGGTGTTGAACTCCGCACAATACCTCACGTAAATGGCGGAAAGGGGTGTTGCAAAATGTACATGGGAGATACAGCATAAAGTATGTAAGTTCTTAAGAAAAAATATATATTATTCACAGAATTAAGACATTTTATTGAATATATTTTGATTTATTTCGTTCATTTCTCAGATCCGAACTGGTAACTACTGCGTGTATTCTTAATTTATTGCGTATTCCACCCTACTCCGTCATAGTGACGATAGCTTCATATGTATCTGTAACTACGTACTACGCCACACCCAACAACAGAAAGTTGACAAACTCATGTCACCAGTTACCCGCATCAGACACGGTCCGTCGCTTTGACGCGCACACTATGAGAGGATAAAAGAATAATATATTAACTTTATTAGTTTTGTAATACGAGTGTAATACATGCTATGAATGTATGAATATAGGCATTACATAAAAATAATTTATTTTTAATTTAAAATGAATAATTTACTGACTGAAAACACTATAGATTGTGGTTTCTATTCCTATTCGAGGTAATGAAATATTTAATATTGTCATATTCTTGCTATGGTAATGAGGTGAAGCACGGTCACTCAACACGCAATGCCTTCAGTATTGAGCGGCTACAAAGTGTGCTGATGGAAAACGAGTGCTCGAACCTACAACTGCCCCAGTGCACCCCTCGTTATCAGAACAGCTGACTCACGAGTTATGAGTTATGACAATATCCGGGCGAGTAACCCGAGGAGAGTTGGGTTATCGCTGACTTTGTCATCACTTTGTATTTTACATACATACATATATTTTGTAATTTTTTTTTAATTTTTTTTACCTTCACGCTTTAACCCTAGCCAATGAGGGAGAACGAACGACAAGTGAGCCTGAAATGCTACGGCCTAGTTTGGCTTAGTATTTATTTAATTGTTTCTTGAAACATGATAAAAAATTCTTGAAACTAGTTTTATATAATTGCTATTTAGAGTTGAAATGAAATATTACTGATTTTCCCGCATAGCACAGTTGGTAGTGGGAATCTAGTGTTAAGACATTCCGTTTTCTACGTCTCTCTAATTTTCGAGACAATGTGACTTAACGCTATGTTTTGTTTTTTTATAAGAGAGTGGAAATTAATAATTCATTTACTCGAACAGGAATCGAACACACAAATGTCGCGTTTATAATGAAATAAAAGTAGTCCTGTTTAATAAAAATATATTTTCGGCAAGCGTCCATAACAATCAAAGTAATTGAACCCTAGCGTAAGTAGGCGAACCTGGTCCCGATACCTTCATTAAGGGGCCCTGCTTCTTGTAATCTCTTCAAGGGATTGTCGTGTCAAGGGCGAACGAAAGCCCTTTGGCGAAATAGCCAGATGTATTACTGGTTCTGGATAAATGTACTTATTATTTAATTAGCATCGACTATAGTCAGACCTTAATTAATATTTGGACTTGAAATATAATATTTGGTTTTGAAATATAATATTTGGAATTGAATCTTAATAACTGGACTTGATTAAAATCGATTAGTTAGCATAATTTGGTAAAAATGTTAGTACATTTAGCATCAGTGGTTAGTGGTTAGGTAGCAGTGATCTATTGCTATTTTCCTGCTCTGATTCTCTGTATCTGTCCTGTGACACCAGGCTCCCTAGGCTCGAGTTTAATAATATATTTTGTGTTAGATAGTCCGTAGTATTACATAATCCATTTCTTGAAGAATGTATCATGCTATGGTAAGCTGTACCATGTTAATTGTTTCGATATAAGATACTGTGTACCTGCAGTCGCAGTTACCTCACACATCATAGTCGAAGTGATACAGTCACTATTTTGTTATAGACTACCTTTTCGAGCTGACTCACTCTTGAATTTTACAGTTTAATCTTGTAAATAAAATAAATAAAAAATACACATTTTTATTCGGTTTTAGTTAAATTTTGATGAAGTCACTATTATTGTGAGATAGTCAATTTAATTGTTTTCTATATCAATATTGTATAAAATAATAAGGCCGTGGTTCACGTACGTACTAGGCACTTAAAGCTGTTTTACCAAAAACATCTCAGTGATGAAATTTGATCACACAGCTCAAGTTCACGCTACATCCCGCATTTCGCAGAGTCGGCAGAGGCATGACTTTCCGTTCTTTACTTTTCGCATGAATTTTAGACATTGAATGTTGCTAACGCCGCATTTTGTTTTAACAGAACGATAAAACAGAAATATTTTTTTCTTCCGAGAGGAAAACGAACCCACAAACGTTGCGGTAACAGTGACGCGACGCTCTCTCACTGCATCACGATGGCCTCATAATAATATTTAAAAGTAAAAAGTTCCTCGTAAGTTATCAGTATCCATTAATTCAACTTTTCAACCCTTAATCTGACCGGTTATAGCGACCATTAAGCCCTATCTCAACATCTCCAGCTTCCAGCGAGTTTGATATCTGACATCATTACCTTTGTCCTTACAGTTCCAAAAAAGTCTTGTCTGAATTTGTCTGTAAACTTTTTCAATTTATATTGATAAAACCCATTAAGTATCCTCTCTTTTACCTTTTAGCGTAAGTAAGTAGCAGACAGACAGACGACAGAGAAAACTTAGAGAACCCCCTAGTGCTACCACTACTTATACTACTTTGCACAAATTAGAAATAACACAATAATGTTATTTAACTTAACTCTTTGTGGCCGTCGAACCCACAACCGTCGTGTTTATAATTAGATGCATCCCGATTCCATCATGGTGCCCCTCATTAAAATTATCTCGTAGACCTTTAATCTGTTTGAGCCCTTCCCGTCAGCAGTTTGATAGCTCATCTCATTACGTTTGTACCTCTGACTCTCTCTGAGTATCTTACCTATAATCTCATATCAAAAGAGAACAAACACTCCTTCAATATCTTAAAAGCTGCTTAGTTCAATGAAAAAATGGATCATCCGAAGGGTATTATCTAATTTTATTGCTTTCGCCTCTTCCGATATCCAATTACATAATTTTCTCAAATATGTTCCTTTATTCTTATTCTTGTTACATTGAGTTATGTTGGAATTGTAATGTTGGGTTTTTTCACATATTTTCTTTTGTGTGTTTATTTTAGATTTGGTACCCTGTAACGTATTATCATTTTCGATAGGCGTATTCTGATGTTGCCTATGGTTATTTTGTTTTGGTTTAAGAATCAACTTCACGTTGTACGCGCACAGCAGGGTAGGCAGAGGGAACCTAGTGTTAAGACACTCCGTTCCCATGTTTAGCAGAAAATGGGGAACGGTGTGTCTTAACACCTGCCTGCCTTATATGCCTGCATTGCTATATGCGGGAAGCGTGAAGATGAAATAAAAAAAAATCACAAAATCCGTTCACAAAATTCACGCAAAACACGTAATTTGCAAAACAAAATTGAGTCAAACAACGACAACATTGAGTCAAATCAAATTTCCTCTATTGGCCACGAATTCTGATTTTCTAAAGAAAATGATTATGAATCAACGAAACAAAATGAAAGGCGTAACTCTCGAATCGAGCCATAATTAAAATTAGAGAGTAAATAAATGAATTCTGCTGTAATTTGTCAGTGATTTGGGATACAAAGAGTCCGTCAGTTTGTTGCGATACAGATGATTGGGATTTTGTTTCGGGATTTGGAATTACAATTTAGGATTGGTTAAGATGAATGGAATTTATTTAATTTGATTACATTTTTTTGTTTTACGCTTAGCAGGATTTGAGCCCGCGCTTCTTAGAAACCGTCCAAACTACAAGAGCCGCAGGTTCAAATCCGGCTATGTTTAAATTTTTATATTCAAAATTAAAATTCAAAATATTCTTTATCCAAATAGACTATTATAAGCAGTTTTGAATCGTCGAATGAACATATAAACAAAAACTACCACCGGTTCGGAAGACAGTTCTGTGAAATGAGCCGGCAAGAAACTACGTTTCCTAAAAAGTATTTGAATTCCTAAATGTAGAATAACAATTTAAAAGTGTAAAAAATCAGTAGTTTTATAATATTAATATAGTGTATAGATTATATAACTTTGCTAATAAGTTAGAAGATAACTCCAAAAGACTATACTTTCGAAAAGCTTAACTCTGATATGTAAAATAGTTAATGTTCTCAACTTCAATAACTATTTAAGTCTACGTATGCAAAGTGTAAGTCGAGTCAGTAGTTAAGACCTTTCGTAAACAAGCCGCAGTATCCGTAGATTACGTTACGTGCTCATATTTGACTTCCAATCTAAGGTTTGTACGACGAATCTGTATGAAATTTAATGAACAATTTTTTTGTAAATGTAACATTTTGTGATTTTTATATATGAAGTATAAATCGAATATTTCGGACTTTACGTAAGTGTTGTGTTACACTTACAAAAGATAAATATTGTATTAGTTTTTTTTTAAATATAAAAATTTTAAATTAAGGTACTTAGGTTAGGAAAATAAGTTAAAAAGACGAGAATGGTAACAATACGTATGCAAAGTTTAGTTCGCTTCGATCTCAAGGCGCAATACCCTCGTTACATTTGAAATACAAGCAACCCTTCCATCCGGCAATCTGCCAGCTCTGTATGATTAAATGAGAGAGAGTCGAACTTGGTGTAGCGATGTGTGACATATGTTGATGAATTATATTAGTAACCCGTCTTTGCTTTAGGTTTTACTTGTGGATATTAATTTTCAGAATATTTTCGGAAAATAATTCTTGTATTTTCGAGGCCATTCGTGCACAGGGGCACCAGTGACTCGACCAGGTGCTCGAATGGGAATTGAACACAGGTTCAATTCCCATTCCCAGGTAATGAAATATTTAATATTTTGATTTCCTCTCTCTGGTAACGAGGAAAAGTACCGCATTCAAGCAGCATTCCGCCATTTAACAGGCAATCAATAAAGGCAGGTCTTGACATAAGGTTTCATTAGCATAATTATCCTACTTAAAAAGAAATTAAATTAAATTAATGAATTCAAATTAATTATAGACGTAATGCGTCCAGAATTCGACGGAGAGTGGGGAACGGAGTGCCTTAACATTGGGTTCCCTCAGCCAACCCTGCGGTGTGCGAGACACAGCGTGAAGTTAGTAACAATGTACGTTAAGTAATTTACCAAGTCATTTAAATTTGATTTGTAAAACAAACAATCAAAAAATCTCTTTACATCACTATCGTCTTTGAATATAAAAATTGTGAACTGAAAATGCTAAGGAGCTTATAGCCTTGTAAATCGTCGGACCGCTGAGCGGAAGGGGAAGGATTTTAATGCAATATAATTTTGCCTACAAAAGGAAATTAAGAAACGAATAGTGATATTGCAATTTGTTATTATATTTAACTAATCTATAGGGAAAGAATGTTCGTTGTATGTGCTTGTTTTATGTACTATAATATATTTTTCATAGGTTGTATATAACTGGCTGCCCGTGACTTCATCTTTTTAGCTTCGGGCTACTATTCCCCACATAACAAGGTAGAAGGAGGGAACCTGGGAACCTTATATTAAGATACTCCGTTCCCAGTAATATATTTTCGTTCTGCACTTTCCGCCGAACTCTGCATTGTGTGTTGAGCGGCGGAAAAAAAGTTACTCTATACCCAGTCAATTAAACGGAGTGACTACATAAACTCTTTTCTGTCTACACTATATATATTTTTATTTGAAAAATGCGTGAAATTTGAAAAAGAAATGATGAAAATCATATAAAATTTTATGCCATACAAATTTTTGACCTATAAAAATCATATAACGCTAGATTGGTGTTGGAAAAATCAATCGGAACGAAACAACGCAAATATTTCTAAAAAACTGTTATGACACTAGTCGGGGATGCAACAATTATTATTAAAAATATTTTTTATATGACGCTTTTGAAAAACAAGAAGTTGAATGTGAAGCTCGCATCGACATGGATAGGTTTTTTTCTATAACGCATCTGCGTAACAAGTACAAGTGCAGTCTGCAAACCAAGCCATGACTGGTTTTACTGTGCAGGGATCTCAGTTGTAGGTTCGATTCCCATCAGAGGTACTTAAATATAAAATATTATATAACGCAATCCTCCAGAATTCGATGAAAAGTGGAGAGCGGAGTGCGTGAAACTGAAACTGGTTATAATATTTCTAATATAAATATTCCCTAAATTTTCGTAGGAATGAAATCCACAACCAAAAAAAATAAAGCAGATAACAAAAATAAAATCAGTAGCTATTGGGTAGGTAGTACAGTCTACAATACATTTCGAAAAGGGATTGAAGTCAAGAGATGCTTCCTCAGCGACTTAGCGTCAAACAGCACAGTGCTGGAAGTAACATAAATAAAACAAAGCTGCCTTTGTATATTTTTAAACCTTACTAAGTATGTTTGTCTGATGCCAGTCGTAGCGCAGAGGCAGGAGCCTGCGTCTGTAAAGGCGAAAGGTTGCGGGTTCGATTCACGTATTACTTTTAGAATTCGGCGAAAGTGGGGAATAGAAGTGTCTTAATTGGAACTGATTACCTTAACACAAGGTTCGCCCTGCGTACCCTGCAGTGTACGGGGTACAGCGTGGAACTAAAAAAAAGTATATAAGTAATATGTATGTATGTAAAGGAGTGTTAACTATAGCGGGGTAAGCAGAAGAAACTGTGCTAAGAGAAGAGTGGCGGAACCCAACACTGCACTTTTTCTTGTCTTTATTCATTTATATTTAGGTTTATACAAAACTCTTCCGTTACTGAATATAACATAATGAATATAATACAATATGAATCAATGTTCCTTGGTTAGTGTAAGAGAACAAAAGAGAATATAAGAGAGTATTTCCCGAAATGTGCCGAACAAAAAACAGGTTTCATAGTCTTAAACGGAAGTTGTAGGCTACGAGTACATACTATATTTATTCTTTTATTTAAAAGTATATGAATTTATATAATATACTTGGATACAATAAATGTGTATTGATTTAAATATTATGGATTTTATTTTTGTTTTATTATTAAAACAGTAACTAAGCGATGTCTTGATGTCGCATAGAAAATTTATGAGAAAAATCATTTTTGGGCGCATTCATTAATGTAATAGAACACTTCGCAAATTTCTCTCAACATTTATTTTTAATATAGCTTATTTAAATCGGTTCATAAAAAAAAAATCAATATACAAATAATGGCTGCGACAATATTTCAGATGTGAAAATAAATAATTCTACAACACAAGCGAACGAAGCCGCGAGCTGGTCGCTAGTTTATCGACTCTAAATTTGTAGAAAATAAGATACCGCCAGTTCCAAGTCGTGAGGTTGCTGGCGGCTTAACGTCGATCGACAGAGGAAAATAATGATAATGCTAGTTAAGTGTTTTACAGCTAGTTCGGTTCGTTAAGATTTTCTTAAACAAGTGGTTCATTTTGTATTTTCATGTTATTTTAAGTAAGTTTTTGTTTTTAGTTTTTACTTGGAATCGTACTTTATTTGAAATGGTCGCTTAAGAATATATTTTTTTTATTACCGAATCAGTGTATTGAAGCTGCCGTAAGTGACTTCACATCTGACTATGAACCCAACGGTTGTAGATTCTATTTCCACTCTCCACTCAATTAATTATTTACATTTTCTCGCTCTAATATTAACACGAGATGTCTCAAAAAATGATTATTTTTTAATAACTAAGAGCGAGATAATGAAAATAATTAATTCTCCCGTGAAGGAGACTCGACCCCACAACCGTCGCGTTTACTGTCAGATGCTGTGCCATGACGGTATCATGCCCTATGTTTTCTATGCAATAAAGACATTCGTTAATAAAATGAATAATTAATAGTTACAGTAAATAATTAGAAACAACACAAAAAAAATTGTAACTTTTAAACTCTAATACAAATATCTCATACAAATATGTACTTACATAGCAAGAGTTGAAAAGAGAAAACAATTAATTTTTATTTTAGAGTTACAAATTTTGAGCTGAAGTTCCACTCAGTTCGCAAACTAACGCTGATGTTGATAAGCTTCGACCGCGGATGTAACCTCGCTTAAATATAGGTCGAGAGTACGGTTTTTGGTCCTGGCTGAGTTGCCCCGATATTTGTTTACATGGACATTAAGTGCTTAAATTGATTATTTCTTTTTTTTTCTCTCTTAGCTCAATATTAATACTTTAGCACGTTTTTATTAGGTCGTTGTCTATATGTTGCCTCACAACCCTATTTATATTTCAGGAAAAGTCTCATAAAAATAAGGGCAGCTTTTCCGGAGATTAGCCCAGATAAGTAGAAAGGCCCTCAGCCACATAAAAATTTAAAAACATTCTTGGTTTAGTATCATATAAATAACCTATATACTCGTACTAAAAACGATTATTATTTTGAAGTAATACGTAACATATGTATGGAAGATGACAAATCTAATCTTGATTCGCTGTACAGTTTTAGCGTGACTGTCGATCAGCTATCAGTAACGGGAAAATAAACAGAACCAATAAGACGGCTTTTAACTTGCGTTCAGTCCACTTGTCAATTCCACCAGAGCAGCGTCAAGTAATCACTTTCACCCAATTAAGTGACCCATTCAATAATGACGTGATGAATCGAACAATCAGTCCTCGACAGTAACAAAGCCTCGTTAGCAGGTAGCAGGTACCAGGTAGCTTGGTGGGGGGTGAAAAATGTATTTGAGTGCAATTTCCGGTCTCAGATGAGCGGAAGTGCCACCTTTGTTCTGGCCGTTGACTCTTGTGGAGCGGGCGGCGGCGGCGGGCGGCGCTATCTATGAATTTTCATGCCGAAATTGCTGTGCATTCGGATGCAAAAAATGTGTGAACGTTTCATTTTTAGCTCTCGTGTGGTGTTTAACGAAGTATTTGAGCGTAAATAAAAATGTTTTCATCTTTGTTTTTGAATTTTAATTTTACGAGAATTTAAAAAATTTCTTTACTTAGTACACTAAGTAAAATATTCTCTATTTTCTCGTTAAATTTCTACTAGAAAACAGCAGCGTCACACTTTTAACAGTCTTTTATTAGTTCGAGTTGTAACTATGTAGTAAAATCATATAATCTGAATTTTAAGCACTTGTAATATATAGTTGTATACTAATTAAGATTGAATAAAAAAAAAATAAACCGTTTTCCACTGTATCCTGCATACAGCAGGGTAAGCAGAGGGAATCTAATATTAACACTCCGTTCCCCACTTTCTTCGAGCGTGTTGGGAGTTCAACGCCGGGGTTTTTGCCTTGATGCCAAAGCTAAGAAATGAAGTATTATGATATAATAATTCCTTTCCTCGAGTGGGGATTGAATCCACGAACGTCGCGTTACAGTCACATCTTTGTGGCCGGCCTCAAATTATACGTTACTTATGTGACAATACAATATTACAGTATAAACGAGCTGGTGTGATGATAGAGCCAGGGCCCGAATATTGAAACTCTTCAGAGGTTACTCGTAAACCATTCAAGCTTAGGATCATACAATTTATAGTAGATATAATTAATGTAAAAATGTAATTTTTAATTAATTATTGTGTTATTTTCATTTTTTTACGTTATATATTTTATACAATAATTTATTTGCGTTTACAGTCAGACTGCAACTCGACGGCCTTCATAAAAATGTTTTATTTACTTCAAGGAGATGACTGTGTCCATTCTGGACATACCTATTAGCCCGGGTGGAATTTAGAAGGAAGTATTATCATTATAGGTTAATATAAAGTTCTGTGTCTAATCTGTTAGCCGTTAAGGGGTTCCCTTATCTGAAATCAATCCAAAGTAAAAAATTGCGGTCTTGTTATCAAAATAATGTATTTTACTCAACTGTAGGTTAATAGTATGATATAGATAAATAAAGTTGACAAACTTAAGTTTGCTGGCCTATGCAGTATGCACTCATTGCATATGAAATGAACTATAAATATAAGCCTGTTAGGATGTTGTTCTACGAAATACCTATAAATTTTAATTTCTTGTAAATGTTTCTTTATTTGTATTGTACGTTCTCACCATTTATAAAAAAAATATGTCCACGGAAGAAAACCCACTAATGCCACTGCTATATGTAATAAACATTTTAATGCAATATAAAACTGAGCTAACTAAACTAACTTATCTATAATAATTGCCTCAATTAAGTTCTACGCTCAAAAACGGTACCAAAAGCATCTATTACAAACGTAAAGCGTACGTACATTTCATTTCCACACCCAATGCATGCTAAAATATCACATTTTTGCCAACAATCGCGCCGAATCCACTGAGTTTCAACAAAGACAGGCCTTATTAGAGCTAATTGCGCCGCGAACAACAGAAACGTAATTAAATTCCAGCCACACGTCTTCTTCGCGCCCCTTTGTAATACATACGGCGGCGTTTAGCTGAGCGAGTTGGGACGTAACGATTATATTAATTAAGGAGCCCCCGTCGTGTTCCTACTTTGATGAATTTTTGAATGATCGTGTATAATTTGTATTTGTATTTGAAAATAATAATATTTTATGTTTATAGCGTAGAGCGTGTTTAGGGCGTAGCGTTTGACTGACTTTGACTTTCATTAACTAGCACATAGCTGATAAATCCTCAAGTCTTCAAATAACTAAACATACTTCTTTTATTCATGATTAAGGTTAAGAACACTTGCAAATAAGTGAAATTTTAAGGAAAAATTTTAACAAAATCATTTCATCCGTTTGGGAGTTACTATGACACAGATACACGCATAAATAGTCAGAAGGCACGTCAAATATAGTAGCGATATTAAAATTACTACATTTTTTACTAAAATTTACTTCAAACCCTGAATATAATATCGTAGATGAATACCTTTTCCGCGATATGACTACACATTTCACTCATCCAACTCGTATCTATAAAAATAGAAGACGACGATTGTGATAGATGGCTTCGAATCCCAGCTCTTCTCAACTGGCCGTAGTGAATCTCTCAAATTGATCGATGAGGGCGCGGCGCTAACTGCTAAGCTCAGGATTACGTTTTTAGCCAATTTCGTTTTGAAAGTGCATTACTTTTGGTGTGCTTTAAAGTTCTTTTAGTTTTTTGTACAGTGTGTAGTTTGGACATGTCTGGTTGGACGGTGGTTGTTCATTGGAATTTAATGAGAAAAATGTTCTATACTTCTATACATATCTCACTAATATTACAAAGTCAATAACAAACCTCAAATAATTGTTTAGTTCGACGTGCTCAACCCAGAAACTAAGGGTTTGATTTGATAAATCATTTCGACGTAGCCCACTGTAGGTGCGGCCCGATTTAACTCAAGATTACAGACAAAACAAGACAGAGAATTAAAATATTCCTACTTTTATTATGTCATTCATATGTATCAGTTACTCGACTGCGCGGGCGAAGCTACAAGTAAAAACTAATTTGTTATGTTTGTAGGAATTTTCCTTTACCGTCTTTGGTTTTCCAATCTGTAAGTTAAGTTTCTCAATAATAGACTCTGTGCTAAAAATGTCCCTATATTAGAATTATCTTTACAAGCTTAAGAATGTAAGCGCGACGGTTGTGGGTTCGATTGCCACTTGGCGAACGCGCCCCCATACCACGACTCACGACTATGCGTTCATATACTTAATAATTAGTTGAATTAATAAAAACGCCTCATTAATAATAAACTATAACGTAATTAATTTCAGTAAACAGGTTAAGTAAGTCGGTAATGCGGCGAAAGTTTAGGTCAGCCGGAAAAATACTCGGAGTCATATTCAACGGGAGCAGAAGTAGGACCATTAGCGCTGGAGCCCAACGCGGTTGTAATTAATTTTCATCGTGGTATCCACATTTAGGTGGTTAGTTATATTTAATTGATGTTGGCACAGTTGTAGATATGTTCATTTTAATTTGGTGTTGGGTTCAAATTTTGTATAGTTTGTTTTATTAGTTTCATACTTCAACCTGGCTATAGGTGCCAAGGTATGTCGAGGGAACTTATTATTAAGATATTGCGTTTCCATTTCCATTCCACCCGAATTTTCGAGACATTGCGAGTTAAGTATTGAAATACATACCGCCCATACCGCCCTTTGTCTTAATATATTAATAAGAGAAAATAAAAATAATTCATTTTCACCAATTGAAAATCGAACCTACAACCGTCGAATCTACAGTCTTAACGGCTTCCATGTAAATATTATGCATGTTATATAAAAATATATAATACTAGGAACGAATAAAAAAATATATGTGCCCTAAATATGACATCAATTTAGCCGCTTCCCGCTTAATTAGCAAAATTTTCAGCCTCTTCATCATCAGAACTATATCTCCCTAAATTAATTATCTCTCAAAGACAATTTTAATTGTCCAACTTCCAATTAGAGATTAGTGAAGTACGTTCTTAATAAATTTATCTTCAAATCGGCTTACGTAACTACACTAAAGGGCTTTGATGCTGCGATAAACAACACAAAAGTCTTTGACGTCAGGCCTAAGTGGATCGCCTCTAAGCTGCTGGAGGGACCTCGACTGATATATTTCGAATTCGTCAAAACAAAGTGGTACGTACTAAATCAGTTCTACTGAACATTTTAATTTAGTTTTAATTTTATTGTTTGTGGAATTATTTTATGTTTTAGTTGTTAAGAATTCTTCATGCATGTACATGTTTATTCTCAAAGCAACGTGGGTTCGACTCAATTGGTTGTATAAATTATGATCATAAACTCGCTCTAAAACTTAAACAAAGCGCGCCGTTCCTCCACTCAACACATAAGATCTTGATCTTGTTGTTTTAACATCCCTTTTTCTATCCTACTGTAACGTGTGGTATGAAACTAAAAACCCCACTTTATGTTACACTTTCATTTCAGAACTTGCATAGACTAAAGGACAAACTCAAATGAAAGGTCAACAATTGCTATCGATCAAAAACTTTAATTTCCCAAAGACAACAAGCGCACAACAGTTTTATTACCGAATTACCGAACAAAATTCCAGTGCGGGAGATTTATTATTTTTACTATCGTTCAACCGTATCGGGGCAATTCAGTTTGCTCTTTAAAAACGGACCCGATATACAATGTAGATATTTGGTCAAAAATGCTAAAATACGCCCCACGAAAATAACCTTTAAACCATTAAGCGTACAAGCAAAAATCCCTTAATTGTTCTAGTTTTGTGGTGTGATGTGTATCAATAATACGGTTATAAAGTCGCGTCTGGAAAATTAAAATATTGTTTTAAAATCATGTCTACTGTAGGCGGCCGTAATGGAATTATTTATCGGTTTATCCAATTCGGTACTTAATTTTTGATAGTTTTGTTCTACATCACGTTGCGGGCGCTGGAATGATTAATTGGCGGTTGTGAAACGATCAAATTTAGAATATTATTGTCGATTTATCGGTTTTATTATTTAATGTGCCGTGTTGTTCGGATGTGAACGTGTGAGCGGAGTGGTTGTCTATTCAAAGTTAGAGTAAAATTAAATTTTACGTAAAATTTTGATATCCAGTAAGCTATTAATGTAATTTATTGTCGCCGGATTATCTTCGTTTGACTTTGATTTGCGTAAAAATAATATGAAATTTTAATTTCAATGTTAGAGTCCAAATTTAATCTGGAATCCAAATGTGGTCTGTTTGTCCAATTTAACTTCATGCTTTTTAAACTTACTCGTAGCAGGGAATCTACTGTTGAGACACACCGTTCCTCATTTTCCGCCTAATTTTCAGTACTTTGCATGTTGACATGAGGGAAATGAATATAAATTATACAAATTATATAAAACCATCCCTTCTAGCGGGGTTGAACCCACATCCATTACGCTTACAGTCAGACTCGCCACTACGGATAGACGAAATTCGGACTAGAAAAAACCAGCATAAATTTATATTCCGTAGAGTGTTTGAATCTCAAAGGCACGATCCCAAATCGTTTTCAACTTCGTCACACATCACGTCCTCGCTGTGACGCGAATGTTGATGATCTCCAATGGGGGAGTAATAAACTTTTCTATCCCTCCGCCACGAGTGATTTGAGACTGGGGCTCCGTTGTTTAGATATAG
This sequence comes from Heliconius numata, assembly GCA_016802625.1. Classification (NCBI taxonomy): domain Eukaryota; kingdom Metazoa; phylum Arthropoda; class Insecta; order Lepidoptera; family Nymphalidae; genus Heliconius; species Heliconius numata. The sequence goes on from JAEBDU010013522.1 coordinate 187,506, forward strand.
ATATGAGGCTTGTATGATAATGAGGTAAATGATGAGATTGCTTGATAAAGTTCTGGATTTTGTTTTTATGTATCTCGTATTTAGACTATTTTCGTATATTTTTTTAGAATAGGCAGAGGCAATCTGGAAACCAAGTATTGTGACTCTCTGCTTCTTACATTCTGCCGTATTTTTGAGGCATTACATGTTGAATGTCGAAATTTAATTTCGCGCTTTGCTTCGAAACCAAAGCGAAGAAAAGAAAATATTAAATATTTAATTTCTTCGAGTCAGACTCGATTCCACAGTCGCGCGACATTCTTGTGCTTCTGCGCCACGACTGGCCTCAATGTTTATTTAGATAATTTAAATTAAAATAAAACTCTCTACAATACACAATCGTACATCTATTATTGAAGTTACATGATATCTACAGCTGTACAATCGACTCTGGCTGACTTCCTTCGTTCCCAACAACAATTAGACCGCGCTGGATGTGTACAGCCGGCCGGATATTACGCCTCCACTCTGCATACTGCGACACAGAACTAATACAAACGCTGCTATTTTTTTCTATATTAAATATTAAAGGCACATATAAAGCGTTATTCGGACATTTAGGCTGAAAAGCATATTTAAATTACAAAATAGGTGATACAATTTCATTCTTTCTTAGCAAAGTCGAATAATTTTATTTAAAACAAGCTTTATTTTTTGAACTATTAATATTATGTACATCAGGAGTTTTGATCGGTCTTTAATTACGATTTCCTTAATAATTATGAACACGTTGAAAATTGCAGATACAAGTATTTCTAACTTAGCCAAATTTAAAGGACCGCGCCAATTTGTAGTTCCCTTGAAAAGCCATCCTCTACTATATCACAGTATACTGTCTTACGACAAAGCCTTTAGATACCGAGATTTTAATGGTTACAACGCATTAGGTGCGTCTCGAGGCCTGCGCTGAGGGACCGCTTCAAATGTAAAGACGAAGATGAACGCAAAGTATATAAGAAGTGGTTAAGAAACTAAAGAGTTTTGTAGAGGTTCTACTAAAAGAGTTTCAAGACGTTATTGTGATGCATTCGGAAAATATCTCTAAACGTAAGTAACGAGAGTACACGCGACAATCGGGAGCTCGATTTTGAGGCCGCTGAAGCGCAGCGGCAGAGTCTGTTTGTTAGCGCGACAGTTGTGAGTTCAATTTTCACTGGGAATAAATAAGTTTAATTTCCTCCGTAATAGATAAAGTTAATGTTCCGAGTAGGTACCCTCGGTTATAATATAGATCAGCTCGCTTACTAAAGTCTTAAGTACAAGGAATATTTAGTAATTGTTGTTAATCGTTATTATACAAATAAGTACCAAATATATCTAATATTTGTATATATTCATACTTGAAATTGTAAATATACTTATATCCAATCGACATACGGGCTTCAATTTATTTTGTTTGCAGTACAAACTAACTGAAGGCCGTATCCATATAGCACTATAGTACTTGTACGAGTATATAAAAGTGGTGCAGGTACAAATTCAATGGCCATTTACCCTTAAAATTTAAACATAAACGACTCCAACGCTACATGGCTTATAAAATAAACAAGTAATATTTAACTTGAGTCGTTCGGGATCAAACGCGAATGTAAATTGAGTGACAAGGGATAAACGTCCTGAACAAACTGAAGGATTTACGACTAAGACCATGGGAGCATATTCAACAAATATTTAACATTGTATAAATATTTTTATATAAATATTGTACATTTCTCGATTTGTGCACAGGCACAAATCACTCGTTACAGTTACAGAACTGTAACGAGTGATTTCGTTATCACCATTTGGAGTAATGTTTATTATTTAAAATAATTTTTATCTTTCCTAGTCTTAGACAAAGCATTCAGCATACAATTTTTCTTATTACAAAGAAAAAGAGAATTGGATAATTGTACATTTTGTTGCACATATGTAAAAAACATAATTTGCGTGGAAATGAAAAGGGTTCAGTGGAGTTGTTTGACAAAAAAATTTTTTCGTTTTTTAGTCTTTAAATATTTGCAGTAAAAATCTGGTGACAGGCTGTCACCTGGTGACTTCGCCCCGTATTTTAGTTTGAAGTTGGTATACCTTATTGGAACTGCGACCGTAAAAGCGACGATTAATAATTTTCATTTCATCGCAGTGCCCAAGACAAAAGACGCCTCAAATGCGATCTGAGAGCGCAGTAACATAAGGTTCCCTCTACCTCCCTCCCACCCTCTATCAGAGAGTAGGCATATCACAATGCCGTTTGTTAACATAAAGTAAAATGGCAATTTAAAAAAGTAAATATGATATTACAACAACTAGACATATCTATCACATGAACATACCCATGTCAAAAGCCGTCACTTTTCACCAAATATTGCTCAAATCAAACCCAATACATATATTATACCTTATATCTACAAACATAAGTTTGAAATTCAATTGAAATAACTTAAAACGAGTTTAATAGTTATTTGTATTGTGTTTTATAGACGGTAGGTATCTCAAATATTATCGATGCGTGATTGTATTGTTGTTTGTGGGGGGTAGTGTATTCTTGTTGTTTGTGGTCTAACCTGCTGATTATATTGCATCAGTATGCTAATTCTTAGCACAACAAGATTGAAACGTAGTTTCTCGATCACCATCAGTAAATTTAGTTGACACTACTAAGAGCTTCAACTGACACGCTCGGAACACCATAAATGAACAAATCAATCAATCAACCTAAGAGTTTTGGAAAGACAAAAAAATGTTATGTTAAAGTCCTCCTAATGTTGCTATAGTTTTTCAAAAATATTTAAGGCGTAGCTTAACTGTCAATATAATAAACAAAATGGTAACTGGATATGTGTGTGATTACCTTTAGAATTCATATCTATTTTAACAATTTTTTTTACGTTTATTCCAAATTTCTTCAATAGTTTAAATTCAAATGATGCATATAACATTAATCAATTAGTCAGTACCCAGCAACAAGCAGTTCAGAAAAGACCACCAGAATTCCGAACCAAGAAAAACGATAAAACAGACCACCTTAAGTAGTTAAGTTTTAATTCGATAAGTCGCCACCAGCCCGAGTGACGTCACTCTGCGAGCGTGAGTGTAATTTGTGAGATTAGAGGCCGGGATTGAGGATAAGCCGGGTAGATGGTCCCGGGCGATTGCGGCCGCGGCGTTACTACCTACCGCCTACTACCTACTAGAAGTTACCTTGTCGTGTATAATTTTGTAAGATCTAATGTAATTTGGTAATCGTTATGTGAAGTTTTGATGTTATAAGGCCTTATGTAGGTTTTGAAGGTCAGAGTTTGACTTTTAATAGTTGATTTGTAAGTTACAAGAGGTAGCGGGAGCGAAAAAGTGATGAATGCTAATATGTTTTCTGTCATAAAATAGTGGCTATATAAGTGAATTTGTTACGAAATAAGATATCCATACCTATATTATAAATTCGAAAGTAACTCTGTCTGTCTGTCTGTCTTTTACGCAATCAGGCCCAAACCGCTAATTTAATTATGATAAAATACTCATATAGAGATTCTTGAGGGTCTCGGGATGAACATAGGATACTTTTTTTCTCATATTTGTAATATTTTCGATATATATCAATATATTAAAATACTTATTAATGTGACATGCAATTTATTCCGCCATGTTAATAACAACCGTCGTTGCTAAGCAACGATTTGCAAAGTTTATTGTTAGAAAACGTCACCCGAAATGACCTTGCTTAATGCATCTCTCTATTGAAAACTGAAAATAATTTCATAAATATATTTAATAAATATTCGTATAGTTCAAGCGGGCGTAGCCGCGTTCGGGTCCACTAGTATTGTATAAATTTCTTATTCTCAGAATAATTACGGTTTTTTTTGCCATTTGGTTTTAGCCAAAGACAACAAATACAATAAAACGGATCGCAGGTTCGCGAATGAATGTTGCTACTCCATATTATAAAACAAACTATTATCTTTTTCAGTTCACGTTAGAATTATCTCTTAGTGCTCCCCTGTACTCCTTAAGAAACCTACTAATTGCAGCGCTTTGCGCCGCGTAGTTCTAGCTATAGTTATGACTGAGGTTATTCATTTCTACACAATTGTATAGTTTTACACGAGGTCAGTCATAAATGCGACAGGTTGAAAATTCGATTCTCACTTGAAGAAATGAAAACGTTAAATATTTTAGTGTTGAGGTCTACCACTCAACACGCAATGCTTATAGAAATTGGCGGAAAGTGGTGAACGGTAATCTTAATGGAAATGGAGTGTCTTAAATTAGGTCCCCAGGTTCCCTCTATCAACCCTGCTACATGCGGGATACAATGGCAAGCTAAAAAACAACAAGGGAATAATCACAAAGCACACGTGTCGTACAACGCCACTAATCTATCTACGTCAGTGAAGTCATTAGGCGAGGATAGAAAACGCTACCTCATGATGCCACTTGACAGGAGGGTTAAAAGCGTCTCAAGCTTCTTTATTATAGCTTTATTAGTAGATTTCATTATAATTCTTCGCTAACTGTATTACACTCATTTTTTTCCATGAAACTAAAACAAAATTATAAGTTTATTAATAAAATTGAAGCTGTCTTACTCGTAACACAGGTGCAGCGTCTGTAAACGCGACCGTTGCGGATTTGATTTCCATTCGGGGGAATTATTTATTTATTTATTTTCATTTTCTCGCTCCGGTAACAAAACAAAGGGTTTTAGGATCCGCCAATCAACACGCAATGTTTCACCGTGATCGTCGCGTGTACAGTCAGACTTACCACTGCTCCACAGTGACCTTCTATTATTTTAAATACGAAAATTAACGCTGCACTGTATATTAGGACATTCCAGAAGCAAATTACTATAAATAAGTACCTTTCTTAAAAATAGAACCCACAGCCATCATCAAATTCAAACAATTTACAACTACGCTACAATAGCAAACTTCTTATTCTGAAACAGCAATATTCATTACTGTTGTGAGTGTCACGAGGCAAATGGTGGCAAGTGCAAAAAAAGTGTCAACTTCTTATGATATTGCTCCTTTGGTTTAGATATTTTAACCGTATAAAAGTGTCCTAATATTATTAGGAAATGCTCCGGGTACTTAATTTCTATTCCAACTGCGCGGGTTCCCGCTGCTCTAATACTTTTAATATTAAGCATCTTTAGTGCATGCAATCACGCTGTAACCCGCACAGGGCAGGGTTGGCAGAGGAAACTTAGTTTTGAGACACTCATTGAGAAACTTATTTTAACTACTATCTTCCAATTTCTTGAAGCTTTGCGTTTCGTTGTGCGTTGTGCTTTGTTTCGTTACCAGAGCGAAGAAATTTAACTATTGAATCATTCTTTCGAGTTCAAATCGAACCCACAACCGTCGCTCTTATATCAGTGCCTACAAGACCAACCTAACTATACTAAAGTGTGAACAATACACACTAATATCTATTTGGCTGTCAATTATTATTTGTCCTAATTAAAAACCTGAGCGACCAGATCAGTCTTTGATGACACAAAAAGACCACTTGTATATAGAGTATCTTGACACTAGCTTACCTATGGAAAATTTCAATTTTAATGAGTATTAAAGCAAGTAACAATAAAATGATCATAAAGTTCATGTAAACGAACCTTCGGGCAGCCCTAGTGGCTTAATATAAAAGTCAGTGTCACTTTTAAAACAGGTACTTTAGTAATTACTTACTATTTAACTTCTACGTTTAAAAGAAACAACTAAGTTGACTCTCTTTGATGAGCACAAAGTTTGTAGTTCAAACAATATCTTGAGAGATTTCACATTTGTGATAGACTCTGTATAACTTCTTGTAAAATATAATACTAGAGTAGAACTAAAATATACTTATAATAATTAACAAGTAAAATGTGACGATCAAAAAGCATTCCATCTTATTATATTTTAACAATGAAGAAAAAGTTCAGTCGTGGCGCAGCAAAGCGTGCGACAGTAAATGCGACATATTCTGGGTTCGATATCCACTTGAGGAAATGATTATATTTAATATTTGCATTTCTTCGGTCTGTACGCAAGAACATGTTTGTCTTATGTGATACTCTGAATATACCTACTTTTCGTATCCAATTTCAATAAATAGAAGTCCACACAAAACACATTTTTTTGTGATTTGAGCAACAATTTGGGTTTGCATGAAATATTAAATGAATTAATGAATTACATTTGGCATGTAGGTAAGTATTTACTGAGACCCCTACAGGGAGCACTAAAAGGAAATCCCTAGAAATCACTACACGAACGGGATAAATGGGAACTTTACTTAAAGCGCATTCAAATAAAATTGCGAATGTCTACTAGTAATATTTTAAACTTTTCCTTTAAAGGGCCATTTTTAAAGGATTTCTCCAAATTTGTAACAGAACAAAAAGGAATTTTACCTTTTTTAGCCCACGATAAAAAAGTTGCTAGAATTTGAAAATATTATAATTTAACCCTATGAACTAGCGAGTGACCTTTTAAACCCCTTTGATTACATTCAATAGATCCTAGCGATTCTAAAGCTTTTGCTATTAAAGCCGCTTAGTTCTATGCGTCAGTGTCTGAATACACGTTAATCGAGTTAAATCACATTAGCTCATATCCAATTATTTACTTTTAAAAATTATTTTCAGGCTGTATCTCGCACGTAACAGGGTGGGCAGAGGGAACCTGGGAACCTAGTGTTAAGATACTCAGTTCCCGATTCCCATTTTCCGCCGAATTCTGGAGGTATTGCGTGTTGAGTGGCGGAACTCAATGCCACATTTTACCTCGTTACCGGAGCGAGGAAATGAAAATATGAAACATTTCATTTCCTTTTTATTACATAAACCAATCGAGAAGAAGCTATTTAGCTCTTGGTAAACAAACCCTGTAGGTGCCCAATGCGATGTAGGGTTCTTACCTTTACCCTTGACACCCAGCTCAGAATAGTGCCTGGGATGTTTTGCTCCAAGTTTAGAATTTAGAGGCATCTTAAAATATGCATAATTGATCATTTTCACTTTCCGAGCTCCTCTCTCTACCTTTGGTGTACCAAATTCGTATTTAACGTCTGTTCTTTTCCCTATGCGTTCTTCAATAATTGTAAAATAGACGTTTTCACACTGAATGTGAAACTAAAATATATTATTTACACTGCTCTGCGCCGGTACAAGACAAACCGCAGCACTCCGCGTCGCAAAATCTCGAAATTTTTGTGGAAAGTGTAGAACAAAGTGACTCAATATAAAGTTCTTTCTAAGAAGCCATTTAAATGAACGACACATGACTAATCTCTACACAAAATACGTACGACACTTAAGAAATCACTCTCAACAAAAAAAAACCACAGCTGCTCTTTTCATTCCAATCTTTTATACTGTTTGAGCTTCGAGTATCTCCATTGAACGCGTCGTTGTCATGTTGACTTTGCTCTCAGGTTGCACAAACATTTGTGCAATCAACGTAATTTGTGTAACCCTGCTATGAACAATGGCTGTCACGCTATACCACCTTTTGTGGTTTATAGAGCTTTGGAATTTGGCTGGGTTGCTATATATTTAATGCCCGTAAAGGACTTAATATTAAAATTGGTTATGGATATATAAAACGTAGCGTAGGTGGTAGCAAATAGATTGTATATGATGTTAGCCGATTCAAGTTACAATTACCACTCGCGCGTATCTATTTGCAAAGTGAAGGGAGACTTGCACTAAATCATAGTTCTTTTCAAACTTACATAGAAAATTTCACAAACCGTTTTCCTTCAAATGGTAGTAGAAGAAGAAGTACACAATTTCTCGATACTACAACTACAAATTGTAAGAACTATTAGACGAATAGTTTTGAGATTTGTTCATATATTTTACTAACATAAGAAAATAAATCGCACCTACCTTGACAGGTTACGTTAGCGAAAATGAAAGATTCAAATTATTGTTCGTTCAACATCGAACAATAAATATTTCCCATATATCGAAGTCCTGAACTGAAATATTAAAGAGGCTCGTTGTGCCATTTCCCTGCTGAACTGCAAAAGTTTTAAAGTCTAAGACATAAAGTGCAAATTCCTTTGACAATTTCGTTAATAACAGAAAGATTGGCCAACTTTGTTGACACTTGAAGCGTCGAGTACATATTTTATCGGATATCGGTCAAACAAATAACCTTTATGTTTGTAAAAGACTTGAGAAGGTGATTCCTTCTTCATATCACAATAGTTATTATAGAAATCGATCTCGTCGTCTCTGGCTTTAGGTAAGGTTTTATTAAAAATAGAGGAATAATACTTTTAGCTTTCAAAGTGTTTATAAATTTTTAAATATAATAAATAAATAAATAGTACTTTTGTGAGATCACTTATTGCGTCAATTGCGCGCTATTTTTTTTGAGTTGTCCATTTGTCTGTTCGTCTATCAATACCATTTTTGTCAAGGCTGCGAACAATAATTTATGCCGCATTTTGTATAAAAATTAAAAAATAACGGACCTTCTTAACAGTAAGTTCCCTCTACTTACCCTCCTATATGCACGATATAGCTTGAAACTATTTATTATTAACCCAAAAAACCTATTTTCTACGCAAAAGTTACACACTAACAATATAAACAATTTTGAAGTCAGAAATGCTTGAAAAAAAGGGTATTTTTGTATTATACAAAACGATGAGACCGAAAAATTTGGTAATTTCATCCTTTTATGCGTCCTTTGTCAATTTGTTGACTGTCTCGATGAGTGACCGCGGCGGCTCCATGGGCGCGGTGCTTCAAGGGCCATTACAAACTGTAATTATTATTTTGTTTTTGCTCGCGCTGGCTTTGTCTAAATTGCCTTTGAGTATTATGGTCCCTCGGCCTTCAACTTGTCACCATGAGCTTTTCTAGGTTATCGTTGTTTCTGTCGTGGCGCAAAAGCACAAGCGTGTGACTGAATAAGTGCGACTGGTTGTGGGTTCGATTCCCACTCGATGAAATGAAATATTTAATATTTTCATTTCGTCGCTTCAAACGTAAACGGAGTGTCTTAACACTAGGCTCCCTCTGCCCATTTTACTGTGTGCGGAATACAGCCTGAATTTGATTAATGAGCAATGAACTATACCTTGCTGTTTTCGCCGTTTTCGTCGTAGCTTTCACATATCCCATTATAATATGTAGCGTTATAGTAAATATCTTCACGCTTTATCCCGCATATAGCAAGGCAAGCAGAGATGTCCTAATGTTAAGACACTCCGTTTCCTAAGCACCAGTCTTTTCGAAATAATGCGTATTGAGTGGCGGAACTCAGTGCCGCGAGCCTAACTAATAAAGCCTAAGTAATATAAATAATGTACTTAAACTATACGCTGCAATATAATATCAATGTAGGCCGTATTTCAATAATGTATGGCGTCAAATTTTAATAAACAACCCATAGTGAATATGACGCCAAATGCAGAGTATCGTTATATATTAGTTCTCAAATATTCTGTACATTGTTATTATAGAATTTATGATAATTTTGAGGGATGAAATTCCTCGCTCTGGTAATGAGGCAAAGCGCGGCGTTGAGTTCTGCCACTCAATAAGCAATGCCTCTAGAATTTTGCGATAAGTGTGTTTGCAATAATAGTGTGTCTTAAAGAGAACGGAATATTTTCACACTAGGTTTCACATGTTCCTTTGCCTGCCCTGCTATTTGCAGGATACAGAGTGACGCTAAAAAATGATAGTAAATTTGACACTCTAAGATTTTTATGAGTTAGCATCACGGCGCACCGGGGCAGTATGACTGCAAACACGACGGTTGCAGGTTTGATCGTCACTTGGAGAAAATAATGTCTCGAAAATTAGACAGTGCATGTCTAACAGAGTGTCTATTAGGTTGCCTCTGTTTACCCTACTATATACGGAATATCACGAGAAACCAATTAGGCTTTAGACAGAAGAATACGTGGGTAGGAACAGATGCCTCCAACAATACAGACTTACTTATTCCAAGTTTAGAAAATCTGAAATAAAACTTATTTTATTTAGTACTAAAAAAGTATTCTCTATTTAATTCTTTAAGCGTCTTATGAAACTTTCCATTACGAATTTTCAAAGTCTTTGTTCCAGCGAGTGGGAGCTTGTAACAAACTTATGTAAAACATTCAAGAAATGAAATAACTCGATGAGGTCCTTGTGGCGTAGATAATATGACTAAACGCGATAGGTGCAGGTTCTCGATGAACTTAATGGTTTTTTTATTTCTTTTTTGTTCTTTTCTTCACTTCACTTGGTATCCCGCACATAGCAGGGTAGGTATAGGGAGCATGAGGACCAAGTGTTAAGACACTCCGATCCCATTAAGACACTTCCGTTACATACTTTTTATCGATTCCTGGAGGAATTTCGTGTTGAGTGACCGAGGCGCTCTTTACCAGAGCGAGGCAATGAAAATATTTAATTTCCTTGAATGGCAATCGAACGCAAAATCTGTCGAGTGGAAAGTCACATGCTCGTGCCCCTGCCTTAAGACTTTCGTCATTTTTATGTTATACAGAGTGGAATTGACAGCACCACTTTAAATGAAACCACAGTTTTAACTACTCTATAAAAGCGTAATATAATTCAGAAAAAAAAATCCTTCTTCTGAAAAAAAAAATCAATCTTTTAATTGTATTATTTGTATTCAAATGTTTTTATTGTTATATATCATATATTATTTTGCATTGTTTGTAATATATTATAGTAATATATATATATTTACCTAAAAAAGATTCAATTTTTTTTGTTTTTATGAAAAAAAAAAAGATCGGCCAAGCACGTCAGGGACAAAAATATCGGTATTTTATAATCAAAATTAAACAAAAGAATTAGACGACGACATTTTATAAAGAAAATAGCACTTTATCAAATAAAAAGACGCGTTTCGTTTACTAAACTACTCTAAGAATTGAGAATGACTTTCGCGATCTTATCTATCATTAATTGAACATGAAGCTAAAAAAAATAGTTTTGGGTTCTTGAAAAACATATACATTTTGTCCCCAAAAGATATATAGAAAGACAACACATACTTATGTTGACTGCAATCGTCCTGTTAGCCTACAATGTTGAAAGCCATTGTGTATCGATCGATGTGTATGTTCAATAGTACCTTATCTTGAGGTGTTGTCAAAATTTTTATGTTATAACATAAGATGTAATTTCTTTATTTTTTTAAATTGTTAGACTTTATATTTTGTTAAAAAAATATTTATTTCATTATCTGTCTTTTTTTATAGTGTTATTTTCTTAAGAGTCATCCCATGTGGCCAAAGACTGAAATTGTGACTTTAAGTTACTTAAATCGTTGTGATGCGTAAAGTTTAATAAAAAGCGATTTTATTTATATTGATTTTGTTTGATTTGAGGCTATTCATGTAAACTAAAACATAAAATTGTCTTCTTCCTTTAAAAAACAGACGGAATATAACCAATAAATACACTGTTCTCACAAACCCGACGTCCATGTGTGTTATAAAAAAATCACGTCCATAGTTAAAGGTTAAGAATATCAAAAACATGCACTTACCTGTCGGCACGGCAACGTCGCACACGCTTCATTCAAGACATCGAGTCGCAGCAACTAGCGTAGGTATGTACTATGTAGGCGACGGCGGCGAGCTGATGTTAACACGCAACGCAACACTTAGGAATACACAATACACGCACTTTTATTGAATTATTTCTATTAGGTTTTTAACTTTTGTTGCACTACAAACGCATTTTTTTATTTTCCCTTTTTAAACTAACACTCATTTTTAACATGTTTACAAAATTATTACAATAATAGCATTTTTTCTCACTTTTTTAACTATAAATATTATATTTTCTGTCCACATTCAGCTCGACAATGACCCATATTATTACACTTGAAACATTTAATATTTCTTTTTACAATAAAAGCAAATGATGATGATGACACAATTTCACCTCGTAGTAGTATTATGGTTTGGAACTTCCAAGCATTCCAATTTTATTAATGTGCTGTTTCCTTCCATCGTGATTGTTTTTTTGCTTGTTTTTCTTCAAATTCCAACACCTACGCCGAAGCGTCGCGTGAACTAACGCTGTTTTAATTTCGCCAGTATTTCTAATTTTTACGATTGATGCAATCTTCTTTATTATTGTTACGACGTGGTTGTAATAATATCCCATAACCCGTTGTATTTATATGGTTTAGTAAATAGCATTCAGCTATAGTCCGACAAAACTACTATTGCGCAGAATGGACGCGCCGATTACCGACGGGAATCGGTGCGGCGTGAGCGGGGGTGTCTTTGTGCAGAATCAAAATTCATTTTTAATATTGATAGATTTTTTAATATAACACTATAGTTCATAATAAATGTAGATTATACTTTTTACGGATGATTTGATATTAAAATAATTAATAAAATTATCAATACTATTTACAAATAGGTAATTACTAAATATTAATTTATTTCGTATCGAGTTTTCGTAGGTTCTCGTGTAACATTTATAACTCTTTTACTATTTAATTTTTATACGATTTTCTATCAAAATAATTATACAAATATAAATAATAATGAAAATTTTAATAAAAAAATGAATAGTATGTTCGATAAGTATTTTAATTAATGGCAACTATTACAATGTTTTTAATTATCTGTGTGAGAACAGAACTAAGCCGCGGAACGGCTAAGTTCTGTTGTATTTACATTTTTTTGTTCGACTTTAGACGTTGAATAATTATTAAGTGTTTTAAATTATTTGGATGTTGTTTAATATTAATTTTATCATTAATCGGATTTCCAAAATCGTGATGAATGTTTCGTGATCGTGATGTGATTACTGAGTATTTTTCTCAAATGTGAAACTATTGTGCGTCAGTATTTGAGTGTACTATCAAAACATACATTCTTTTAAGACATTTCAAACAAATGTTGAGTTTTTAATATTACTTATGATGTAAATATTAGTGGTAGTAAAAGGAGAATGCGACAACGACGATGTAATGTTAAATGTAAGTACCTATCTATCCTAGTTTAATATCATTTTGTGTGTTAAAAATTTTGAATATAGCTAATTTTGTGGGTGGTTCAATAACCATGCATTATTTCTAAATAATTTCATAATAAAGGAGATATAATAAATTGTCTTAAAGTAGGATTTTATTAAACAATTTTAATAAGAGCTTTGAACGTTGTATAGATTTATAATAATAAATAGGTAATTGCGTGAAAAAGAACGCGAAATATCGTTCTTTCTCGTTCGGTTATGTTTTGATGATTGAAAAGTAGAAGTTTGGCAACGCTTAGTAATATTTTTGTAGTACTATGTGTATGTGTGGGTCATACGAAATACAGGTACCTATGGAAAAAAATCCTACGTCCAAACTGTTGAGGCATCTTGATTAATTTTATTAGCGCCGGGTTTGAAATATATTACCCTATATGCAGTTTCAGTAAAAGAAGCGCTGCCTGCCTCTTCCAAACTGTATATATAGTGTTAAGAAACTCCATTCACCGGTTATCACGCAAATATCTTTTTTTACATGAGCCGGAAAAAGCGAAATGATCAATCGAATGATTAATATAGTAGAAATTATAACCACTGTGGGGTAAATTATAAACACCCACAGCCATCGTGTTTAATCGCCTGTCGAGAATAACAGTGAGAAAAGATAATTAAAATGTAAGCTCGGAATAAAATATATAAGAGAATGACAATATACAATATACACATTTCACGAAAACTTAACTATAAAGTTAAGTTTTCGTGAAATGTGTAAAAAATATTTCCATACATTCAATTAACCCCCTAAAATGCGGATTTTCGTGAAGATGAAAATCTATACTCTTTGTATACGAAATACGTTTCAGATTTTTATTCCATTTTATGGTCTTAATTGGGCGGCTCTTATTGCCAGACCTACCCGACGCGACGGGCCGGTAGTGGCGTCCTGTAGCACTGATAATACTGGCGGTTTGATGAATGAATCAAAATTTTAAAAAGTCAATTAGTACAAATACGCCGCTCAACATGCTTATAAGCTGTTGAAAACATTTTTACTTACCTATATGGCAAGATATGCAGATAGAAGCATGTATTCATATTATTTTCATTTCTGCGCTTTGTTAAGCTCAGCTTTATCGTTTCATCAATAACGCCATACAAAGTCTTAAAAATTGAGCGGTATGTGGAGACAGAGTGTCTTAGCACTAGGTTCCCTCAGCCTTCCCTACTATTCGAGATACACCGTAAAGCTTAAAAAATACATAAACCAGGTTAACGACGCTTTTTTAAAACACCTTGTTTACCAACTTGGGCAAATTGAACAGAACTAAGACTGAACATAAAGCTAGGTAAATAAAAGCTTCTAAGAGTGTAAGTCTAATTCTATTTCATTAATTAGTTCTAACGAGGTCTTAGAAGGATCGCTGTTCGAAAGTTAGTTTGGCATTCTTTCATTATACTGATTGAAATAATATAAGCTTACTAGTTGTAGCGAAGCGAAGTTATAGATATTATAAATGTGAATGTAAGTTTGTTTCTAGGTAATAGAAAAGACATAGGATACTCTTTATTAAAAAAATGTATGCAGAACAGCGTGTGACCGTTAACAAAATGATTGTGGGTTCGATCCCGACTCGGGGGAATAATTTTATTTAACTTATTTATATTTCCCCTCTCCTCTCCGGTAGACAAAACGCAACATTGATAACCTCCACTCAACATGCAATCTTAACTCTCCGCTCTCACTTATCACTTCCACCTGTCACAAAACAATATACCAATTGACAAACTATTCCATTCCGTTCATACATCCTTGTCAAAATCTTGATAACCGCGATAGATAAATTGTTAGTTCCCTCTAAAGAATAGCGCTGGTGCGGTGTTGTGTATGCCACCGCTGCGTCTCGCCGGCAGTGATGAATGCGGGGAGTTACACTTATATTTTGTTTAGATGTGATTTATTTCTCAATACTTAAGGGAATATCTGTCTGATAAAAAATATTTTTTACTATACCAATAAAGTACTGCTTGGAACTCATTGCCGGCATCTCAGTATTTTCTTCAACATTAGAGTCAACAGGTACTTACTAGACGAGCGTGCACCACCGTAGATCGCATCAACGCTCACCAGACTTGATGCGGTCAAACGCAAGCCTATTCAATAGTTATTTAATATATAAAAAAAAAGTAATTAAAACGTGAAGCCGTCGCGTCGTGGTGGAGCGGAAGAGCGGCGGAAAGTACATTGAGACTTAAATGCGATGGTTGTGGGTTCGATTATCATTCCTGGGAATAATTAAATTTATTTTCATTTGTTCGTCTCGTTACCTAAAAAGAAGAAGAACACTACAAAAACAAAATGCAGACAAAAAACCAAATAACTTCCTAATAACTTGTAATATACTAGGTATAGTGCAGTAATAGATATAGCAGCAATACATCTCAATAAGCCGACTCGTTAGAGCGACGCGTAAATTAAATTCACAGAGATTTAGTGGAGCGTCTTAGATTATGTTGTTACAATTTGATACATAAATAAAATAGGGGCGGCGGAGGAGCGGCGTCTCTCTATATATCTAAATGGATAAACTAATATATATGATATTGGAAGATAAATGTTGTATTAGGATTTTCAAGCTTTTTCCCGCTTGCAGAGTGGGCAAAGGAAACACAGTGTTAAGACACTCCTCCTCCGTCCTCTCTTCCGTCGAATTATGGAACTCACAACTATCGTGTTTACAGTTAGATTTTATTCCACTGCGCCACAACGGCCTTCTTATTTTAATATACTTCTACTATTAAAGCATTGCGGTAGAAGCGTAAGATTAACTTAAATAGTCATATAATTCATAATAAAATAGCACTTGCTATCGTATGTGTATGTACAATGCTCTACAAAAACTCACAATTAGTAAATTGTTTGTTTTTCTCTATTATTATTCTACTTGAAGAAGCTGTTTTTGTTATTATGTGCAGTTATAATGTAATATATGAATAATACGCAGTGCGGAATAGATGATGAAGCGCAGCGTTGTGTTCCGACAAAATTCTGCGTGTCGGTGTTAAAACACTCCGTTTTCAATGTTCCACTCAATTTTGAGATACTGTGTAAGTGTGGTCCTCAACACTAGAGAAGTAAATATACTTCGATAAGTATAAAACTTCTCCAATAGTTCAAAATATTATAAAAATGGTAAAAGGTATTTGCAGTATTCAACGCCACGCTCTGCCCGGATTGGATACAATGTATGACAATCGAGTTACGTTCGTTAGAGCAATGTCGACATCGCTCCTGACTCTTGAATAGGTCAAGACTGTGCTTTTTATTTAAATTTCAAATAAATATTTTAATAAAAAATAGTTATTTGACTTTTATTTAAATCATCAATCAGGGACTTACATAATGGTCTCAATTATATATTTTTTTACTTCACGCTGTATCCCACATATAGCAAGGTAGGAAAAAGGAACCCGGAACCTACTGTCGAATTACGAAGGCATTGTGTGGTGAGAGCTCAACACCGCGCAACCGCTAAAATACTATAATTTCTTGCTAGTAAAAATACAATTCATCAGCATTCCTTTAAGAAAAGTAATTTCAATTAACAAATTCAAATTCCAATCATCAAATTGCTTTGTAATGAGTCAAGTGGCAGTCAAAGTGCATTATCGCCGGCGCCTGATTCATGACGCCCCGTGCCCCGCGCCCCGCGCCCTCCACACTTACTGGTAGCACTCGCCCTACTACGCACTTACTTGATCGTTGTATGGTACAGTCGAGTGAAAAACTGTAATTTATTTAAATGTAAAACATATAATCAGCTTCATGCTATATCCTCAATACAATATGGAGACAGAAGAACTCTAGTGTTAACACACTCCGTTCCCTACTTTTCGCCGATTTTTTTCGAGGCATTGCGTGTTGAATTGTGGAATTCAACGCCAGGCTTTTGACTTGGTTGCAATAGGTTGTTGGTTCGCCTTATCTGCGATGAACAGGATACAGCGTGAAACTAATAAAAAGGCAAAGCTCAAAAACGAGCTTTCGCCACCAAGTGTACATATGAAAAGTTTACCAAATAATCGTCGGTAGGTCTCTCTTTGACAGATGGTCTAGTACTCGTATAAAGTCCCAACTTTCCTCTCTCAACTTTACCCACTGACTGCCGAGACTGAGACTGACTGCAGGTTGTATGTAACTTAGTTGCTTTGAACATTTGCTCTTGAACTTGTTCAAATATGTATTACTTTTTTTGATGTGACGCCTTTAATTGTTTATGAGGCCGTTGTGGTGTGCGCTGTAAACGACGATTGAGGGTTTGATTTTCAATCGGGGGAATGTTTTTTTCATTGCTATACTCTAGCAACAAACGACAGTTCGTCACTTAACACGTAATGTCTCAAGTATTGGTTTATAGATTTATTGGTAAATATTTTTTTAAATAGTGTATATAATTTTTTATTAACTTTAATATGTTAACACATTATCAATACGATGTTCTAGGGGGGGGGGGGGGTGTGTGCAAGGAACGCAATGTAGGTAACGGCATCCTTTTCCTGTATTTGATGTACCACCCCTTACTAGTATAAATAATCAGAGAATATATTTCTCAGCTCCACTCTGTATATCGCGTACAGCAGGGCAGAAAAAAAGTTTAGAGCAGGCAGTTTAGATACTCCGTTCCCATTATGACATTTCCGTTCCCCACTTAACGATGAATTCTGGAGGCATTGCCTGTTGAGTGACGAAATTCATGTCAAGCATTGCAAGAGCTGAGAATATTCGTAGGTATTATACAAAAAACCGAGAACAGGTTACTTCAAGTTGAGATCGAATATTTCATTCACCCGAGCGGGAATCGAATCCACAACTACTTCGGGCTTACAGTCAGACGCTGCTCCACCGAAGTTGAGCTCAAGACAAAAGCAAATAAACTTTATTTATATTTTTTACTTCAAATAATATAATATAGGTCACTTAATAACGACACTGAGGCAATGTTCAATATATATTTTTTCTCAAGCTAAGAAATAATGAATTCAGAACGTTCGGCGAAATTAAAAAGTTTTAATTGTCTTTTATTAAAAGCCGAGTCGATTCCGCGCGATGGGGACTTTCCAGTTTATTCGTACCTTATTAGGTGTTAGAAATTGTTTTGAAAATATTAAAAAGTTTTGTCTTTGTAAAACGGTCAGTTGGTAATTTTCTTTTGCTTCTAATAACATGGATATTTTTTTAATTTCTTCATAAATAATTAAATGTATTGGTAAAATTTAAAATAAATAATATATTTTTAGATAGCGTAGGCCTATAAAAATTGCTTCTCGTACATGAAAGAGTAGACAGAAGGAGCCTCAGAACCTACTGTTATGGTACAACGTTCTCCACTCTTAGTGCTCTCTTATTTCCCACTTTCCGCCGAATTCTTATGTAAATGCTTACAATATAAATTAGTTGTAACAAGCGCTACAAATTGCGACGTAGTATATGACGGTACAGCTCAGTATTTATACGGATCTCAAGAGGTGCGAATTGAAATCCCGGTATGTTAATTTTAACGTACAACTGTTTGTACTAATACGAGTATAATAAAACTAAAGAGTTTTATTATTTTGGATCTCAAGAACTACTTACTGGTTTTAATTAAATATTCTTTAGATCCACTTATCGAGGACGGCTACACTATGTCTCAATGATAATTCACTCACAACTCCAAAAAATTTCCATTTGACGACGGGCGCAAAGCTCGAAGTACTAATGCAAAATAACACTGAATAAAACATAACATACACAGTACAATGCATACAAAAATATAATTTAAATATTGTACCAGATTATCTAAAACGTATCTCGTCCCTTCAACCTTCATCACAAACATCACATCACGGTAAAAATGAATTTTAATGTTCCACACAGGATGAGGGTGCCGTGCCCTGAGTGCCCCGAGGTGCCTTTAGGTAGAGGCGAATGGGTAAAAATTACATTGCTGTTTTTGAAAAATACCCTGTGATAAAATATTTCGATAATTAATAGTTGTCGTGGTACCTACACAATTTTTTTTTACTTTCTGTAAAGGGCTGATTTTAGAAAAAAACTATCAGATATAAATACAATTTAAGCAGATGCACAAACATCCTTAAGGCAACGACAACCTTTATTTTTTTAGTTTCACGCAGAATTCCGCTTCTAACAGATAAGGCAGAAGGAACCTAATGTTAAGTAGCAATTTGCTCATTTTCTACTCAATTTGTGAGTCAGTGTGCGTTGAGTGGCGGAGCTCAACACCGCGATTTGTCTTATTACTAATATAGATAGATTATAAGAATAGTAATCGAACCTATAACTGTCACGTTTAAAGTCGGAATATTTCAAAATATTATTAAACCAGCAATGAATATGACACACGATAAAATACACCAGTCTAATATGGGTCTATCATTCGAGGGTCCATTTTGAATTGCTGATTGCACAAAACAAGATGCCTTATCTACTTGTTGCTTAGGGAATAAAATACCACGATTTTTAATCAAAAATGTTGACTTTTAGCCTTTGGGTGGATAAAGGTTTATATAAACAGTAATAGATATATCTACCGCTTATATTCGCACGGTCTCACACCCTACTATTATCGCAACTCTAATTTTGAACTCGAATAATAATCAAAGAGACTAATAAAGAGAGTTTTTATTAGAAATGAAATAAAGTTAATGTCTATAATGTCTTTAGTATTATCTGTCGCCGTATCCTCTAATAATAGCTGTAGGTACCTATAGGCATCTTCAAGGTAGCAAAAGACTCCCATATTTGCAATTCATCGCTAGTTAAATATTAATTAATATCTTGGATACCTACATAACATATAATATAACGAGTACTGTCGGCCACCGAGTAACGGAAAATTTTTTCATATTATTATGACTGTAGTAGTTTTTTTCTAGCTTTACGCTGTATCCTGCGCATAGTATATAGAAGGAATTGGGATACCTAGTGCTAAGACACTCCGCTTCCATTAAAAGAAGACTTCTGTTCCCCACAGTAGAGAATGTAGGTAATCAATATTGATTTACACTATCCATAAGTCGCCGCCTATCATCGGATCAAAATCTACTAACGATCATAAAGTTAGTAAGTTTGTATCGACTAATTGATTCACTTCCACTAATTGGAATATCTTCTCGACCAATCTCCAATAAAGACCGAGGCTGCCGTGGCACAGTGGAATAGAGTTCGACTTTAAAGGCGACGGTTGTGAGGTCAATTTTCATTCAGAAGAATAATAAACGTAAAGTTCCGCAACCCACCATGACTGCGGTGAGTTTGACATGAAGTGTCTCCAAAGTCTGTCTAACATGTTTTTTGTTGTTTGCACAATTCTCATAAATATCACAAAATTCTTTGTCAACTGAGCTAAGTTGATACAGAAAATACTTTGGTTTTTTTGATAACAACTTTTTGAATTAGGAATTATCGCCCGCCGCCGGAGTGGCGAAACCCAACGCCGCACCTTGTCGCAAAGCAAGAAAATTTAAATATTCTATTTCAAAGTTTCCTTCATAAATCATTAAGATCCTAACTGGTCCAAACTTCCACCAGCAAGTTGCCCGATTAAGCTTTGATAGAAATACTTTGGATAGCGGCAGTTGATATTGTGGCAATTATTACACTAAGTATCTACGTACAGATTCTTTGAAACTATTCAGTTTATTGTAATATTAATTAGAGTCATTGATTATAAAATTAACTATTTACATGGAATTCTGACTGATTTTTTTGAAGAAATATTCAATTTATTATTGATCAGTCACTCAGTTGTTCTAGTAGTAAATACTGTGGTATTCATGTCACGCTGTATTCCGCATATTAGGCAAAGAGAAACAGACAAGAAGAGCACAAGATGACAGTGAGAAGTATTAAGACACTCCGTTCCCCATTTTCCAAATGACAAATGTAATGAGTGGTGAAACTCATCGTCGCGTTTTATCTTGTTATCAGAAGTACAAATTGAAAATAATTAATTTCCCTGAGCGGCAACCCACACGCTCCGCTTATAACCAGATACTGCTCTACTACGAGTGTATAATTACGATTAACAATGTTTATTTTCAATCTCAGGTTATCTAACTGATCTAGACTTAGTACCTTTGTACCTAGTGTTTGTGTTCCGTATATTAAGACAACAAGACCTAGATGATGCATAATAATGAAGGGAGGGTGGTCGATAATAGTATTGGAATGTGCCTTTGGGACATCGGGGTGCAGTGGTACAGCTTCTGATTGTGAACGCCTGGGCAGTGACTTCGATCATTCGGGAGACTAAATTATTTAAAGTTCTCCATTATGTCAAGACAACTCTTTGTCTCAGCGTTGAGTTCCGCTACTCCGTGTTTGTAATTCTGGTGAAAATTTTAGAATAGAATGTTATATCACTAATTTTCACTCTAAATGCGGATAAAAAAACTATAATTTATTGCTTCTCTTGTTGTTAGCACGATGGGAATCGAACCTACAACCGTCGTGTTTACAATTAGATGCTGTGCGACTGTGCTACTACACCACGGTGGTCTCTAATTTGTAATATTAAAATTGTTGAGTTTTAAAACCTTCATAATACTTAACGCTCACAATCCTTTTCATTTACATTGTATTAATATTATAATGATTCCTCGCCCCGACCAAATAAAAACGAAACGATTATTGTTCTAGTTCAAAAGTTTCTTTTGTGGGGAACACTGGAGTCGGGAGTTTGTTCTGATTTTTGAATTTTAAATTTTAGTTTTCATAATAACCTGTTAATTATTTTTTATATTTTTTTTTGAGGCCAGTTGTAGCGCACGGATAGAATCGTGCAATTGTGGTGGAGCGGGTTTTCAAGGAAACGAAATATTTAATATTATCATGTATATATCTCTCTGGTAACGAGGCAAAATATGACGTTGAGTTTCATCACTCAATGCCTCCAGAATTCTGATGTTTTAACACTAAGTTTCTAGGTTCCTAAGGTTTTTATTTTTTTGAGAAAATTAAAAATAATATAACCATTACTATTCATCAAATAAAATTGTTGTTGTTACCCTTTGCTATTTGAAACATTATAACATCAATAAAAATCTAATAGAAATGTACCCAACCCTACCAATACACTCACAGACGTACGCAGAAGCTATCCGCAGACGAGATAAATCTCTGATTCACAGCCTCCGTTAGTCTGATAGCGTTTGTAACCCTAAGTTAGAAACCCCACTGGTAAAACGCTCTACGTGGAATGTAGAGTCTGTAGCAAGACATTTAATACCGCCCAGGCTGTAAATTTTCAGGGTTTAATCTAAAATTTAGGAGAAATCCTTTAATCAATTATGGTTTTCGAGAATTTGACTGTAAAAGCAATGGTAGTGGGTTCGATCCCGAATAGGTTGATTCAAGAAAACTATTTTTATATATTTTACTATATTTACGCAACATTGTAGGTTCGATTTCTACTCATGGGAATGACTTATGATTATTACCTTGTTCTAGTAATTATATTGTTCATGTATTTTTTGTTTACATAAATGGCGAAATTCGTTAATTATGATACCGGTATAAATAAAAGATAATTGTTTACAAATAACTATATTTATTATGTTTATTTATATGATGCAGGTATACAAAGGTAACGTTAGGATACTGGTGGGTAATATACTAGCGAAATTACTATAGATATGTAGGTAACATTATTTTGTAGTTTCGCTCAAAGTTTCGCCTTTTTAGTGAACTATAAAGATTTTTATAAGAAAAAAGAAATAAAAAAGACTGTTTCGCTCAATTTTAATTGTGTAACTGTAGAATTAATTCAATATAAAGGCGTTCTACTTGTTTTACGTTACATGAAGCATGGGAAATTATGATCTGTCTTTAAAAGACAGTTATGCCAATTTATTTTTATAAAATTAATATTTTGCTTGTCAAAATAAACTCATAGTACTAAAAAATTATAACTAACATAAGAGCTCCTTAGACTCGATTGCTTGATTTTTAAAGGTTCAAAACCAATAAATTAAATATTTTTTATATTTAATTTTTCCATATTAATATAAAATATTCTGACAGCATTTGACAGTAAACAATGGTGTGATTTCGACTCCCAGCCGTGGGAATGTAATACTCAATACTCAATACTCGCTCGGTGGTACAAAATGCGTCGTAAAGTTTCCCCTCTCTACACAGTAATGTCCTGAATTCGGGCGGAAAAATAAAAAGCCTGAAAAAACAATACGATTTTAACATTTTCCCACGCATAATGTAACATACTAAGAAAACACAAAAAAGGGTAGCTATAATAAAATTTTTACATTTTAAATTTATTAATCTCATATACAAATAATGTATATATGTCTGAACGGGAAATATTATTGTTAAACTCTTGATCGATGCTTTAAACTATAATTTTCCGACCTTTTTATTAATTTCTAATATCATTGAATTACGTTATTGATTTTAATATTTTTTTATTTATCAAGTACATTTAAACCCTTATAATCAGATTTTTATTTTGTTTTAAAGGTCGCTAGTTAGACAGTATTAGTTTGAAGTTAAACAACTGTTGTGATGATACGAGTCGTGGTGCAAAGGCACAAGCTTGCGACTGTAAACACAGCGGCAAGCACGTAAACATGCCTTCAGGTTTCCAGGTTCCCTCTGCCTAATCTGCTATGTGCACGACCAGCGTGAAGCTAATGAAAATATATAAATATACCTTAATACACTAGTTTTAGATTCGAACCCAACATATAAAGTGTAAAAAACCACTTATCACTGTTTTTTCAGAAAAAATAAAAAACTTTCATATACTCGTATAACAATTTCTTTAGAAAAATAACAATGTTTCCCGCTTAGATTTTACACACAACTATATCATAGAAACTGTTCGTTCATAAATCTCAAAGGGTTACATATACAAGGCGTATAATGTAATAAATATTGTATAAAACACTCCCTCTACCGTCTAAGTGCGTCGTTGTGTATCATCTTTATACAAATTTATACATTTTGTGTTTCATTATTATACAATAACATAAAGTAATGACTAGAACACAAACTTAATGAACATAAAATGTTTGTGTGATTGCAAATTCAGTCTTATGTGTCACAAAATAAGTTTTTATGTATTCTGTACTATTTTGTTTTTGCAAGTGGTTTAATTATTGTTAAGAAACAAGTAATTTTCATAACAGGTTCAAATATAACCTTTGTTTGTAATATACATAGAGTTGGCTAATATAATAATCTAATGAAGAAAATACTTTAAAAAAAATAGAAAAAAGATTAAGGTAAAAAAACTAATTTTATTTTAATGTAAGGTAAAACAGGAAAAAATAAACACACACAAATAAAGAAAATACAAAACAATTACTGTAATATGTCCATTTTAACATCTCTACATTTACTGAACTCTATGTATAATACTTATTTCAATTATATCAAATATTTTCTTTTATGTTTTGAAAACAAATTATTTTATCCATACATAATGCCACACAGTTACTTCTATCTCTCTCATACAACATACATTGTTATATACGCGCGAGCGAGACAGATACTATAGACATACACAATATACTGAATAAGTATATATATTTCATCTTTTAACTGTAAATTAAATTATATACTATGTTATATATATTTATGGCAGGTTGGAGTAATTGGCCAGGTCTTTTCCATTTTTGTAAATGGAGGTGATGATTGGGTCCAAGTTGTGGTACTCTTTTCCTGATCGCGGTCTTAAAGTGCTTGTAGGTTGACGACAAATCCTGAAATAAATGAAAATTAGTTATTGATATACATTTTGTTATTATGTTTTAGTACTATGACTATGAGAATGCATATTCTAAACAAAAATATTGGTGGATCTTAAGATTCCACTAAATTTTTTTTCAGCGTCACGCAAAAGTAGGAATCTGAGAGCCTAGTGTCAAGACATTCCGTTCCCTATTAAGACACTTTTGTTCCCCACTTTACGCCAAACTCTTGACACATTACTTAGTGAGTGGCTGAACTCAATGGCGCGATTTGCCTCGATACCAGAGTGAGGAAATGAAAATATTAAATATTTCATGCCCCGAGTGGGAATCAAATCCACTACCATCGCGCTTACAATCGCACGCTTGTGCCCCTGCGCCACCACAGCCTCATTTCACTGAACTGCTATTGAATAAAAACAAAGACTCATTAGTTCATTCATTTTAAATTGAATTGGCTGAAAAATTAAATTAAAAGGAAAAATGGTACCTTGGCCCACTAGGCGCTTCCGATGATGAATGTGAAGACGTCAGAGACAATGTTTCGATATAATCTGACATATCTGAAGTGCCACTGGAGGTACTGTGCGTATCCAAAACACCTATAATTTGTCAAGAACTTGTTGATATAAACTAAAAGCTAGCTAAAATGTATATTAAATTATCTACATAATTATTATGTTCATAAAAAATTACTAAGTTTAATTTCAATAATGTGTAATATAAGAGGAATGTTTTAATACCTTTAAATTGTTTCGGTGGCAGAACTGGAACTTCTGCCTCAGCAGAGGAAGATTTCGCATGAGCATTAGTTTTATGTATCTGCATTGGTTGATCTCTCAATAAATCTGAAGATTTTGATTTCCTCGGCAATGAAGAATGTATTGGTCCTGACAAATTTCCTCGTAATCTTTTATGAACCATATATTGGTATCTCGACTGACCCGATGTTAGTGGCAATTCAAATTCCTGAAATTCACCACCACTATGTTTCAGTGAACAGCTTGATACTCCAGAGTCATTTGAACTGGACGAATCTCGGTTACCACCCTTGCAAGGAACACTAGATGACCTTTTGATAGCCGCATTATCCATATGTTTATTTCGTAAATGTGGTAAATCTTTTGAGGAACTTTCTTCAGATGTCTTATTCTCAGACCCTGATGATTTACAGCAATCATAACAATCTCTGTCATTATCACTTGGTGATGTTAATCTATTTTCTAACGCTAGATTTCTCAATGTTTCCATCGATGAAGATGTTGCGTGGCTTCCTATACTACTATCGAATTCTTTCAAATCTTCAAGAAGTTGGGCAGAATCTACTGAACTTGATCTCTTTTGTATTGCTTCTTTAATAGGTGTTTCAAAACTTTGAACGCAATTACTACTTCCATTCAAAGTTGGAATGCTAAACGATTTTTCAATTTCTGGTCTGTAAAGTTTTGTCATGGGATGTCTTAAGCTTTGTGACCAATTAGGATTGGGAGACATTGGAGTGTAACCTGGATTTGGACCTGTTTTGTTAACTAAGCTATTTTTAGCATCCTTTGTAGGTTCCATGAGCAAATATTCATCTGTTTTAGTCTTTATATCATGTAAAGTCGAAGATTTACAATTGCCACATTTTAAGCAAGATCTTGGTTTCAAGGGGAGAGGTAAAGAATTGGATGCTAAATTTAAATTGGCACTGAGAGCATCTAATTCACCTTGGGTGACACCTGCTTTTTTTAGTAAATCTTTTGCATTTTCATAGTATTCCAAAGACAAAGCAAATTCAAGGTTCTCATAGTTTGCATATGATCCTTCAAACTCTTTTTCCTCTTTTGGTTCTACGTTTTGGTAATTAGTAAATAGTGATTCATTGGGATCTGTTTGAATTTTATCTTGATCTGCAATAGTGCTTTGTCTATTTGTTTTTCTAGATACATCTACTGTCGCATAAATTGCCATGTCATCGGTTTTCGTATGAACAACTTCTGTACTAATCTTTTCACTGCTTGTATTTCTTTTACAATATGGCAAACTTATCAAGTTATTTGCCCAATTCGTAACTTTTTGACATGGACAATCAACTGTTTGTAAGCTTTCATTACATTCTACAATTACTGGTTTCTTTTTTGATCCGAATTTTAATATACAACCACATTTTTTCTTTAAGACCAACGATTCCGGTGTAGAAGAACTGGTAACTTGAAACAGATCGTCTGCTAAAGCTGCCTTAATTCTCTTAGGTGTATCATAGTACTCTGCATTATCCAACTTAAACAAAAAAGAAAGAAATAAGTTAATAAAATGTTTCAAGAAATGTATAAATAAGAATATACTATCTTAAAAGTATACTATACTTACCTCATTATAAGCTGACTTAGGAACATCATAGTTTTCGTAAGGGCCAACTTTGGTATTACTATAAGAACACGTAATTTCATTTACATTACAATGGCATAATTGAGAGGGTAAAGGTGCTGGGGGTTTCTTTTGATCTAGGTGAGCTGGTTTCGGAGGTCTAATAGGAGGTTTATCTTTACAGTGACAATCTTCGTTTTTTCTCACCAATTTTGGTGTAAGGTATTCAGTGCTGTTAGAAGAATTATCTGAAGAGCTTTCTGGAACTGCCTCCATGGTCCAAGCTGGATTAAAATTAGCTCCAGTAGCAAGGGCTACTGTGGAAGATCGAGACATTCCACCAAGCTTAGTCAAACAATCATTACAACGCTCCAATGTGACATGGTCAGCTCCACTCCAAGGCGACTTTACTTCCATTTCAGTGGCCGACCTGTATTCATTCTCTTCAAACTCTCGTCTCTCTGCCGATGGCCAAAAGGGTGAAACTTCTCCACAATCTTCACCAAAATAGTTTTCTTCGTATAATGCGCTAGCAGTATCAGGCAAGGATTGATCACCCGAGTTGAAATCCGACAAACGTGTATTTGGCCGAGATTTGAATCTGCGATCAGTTCCTAAAACAAAACAAATTGTTTGGTCGTTAAATAATTATATATAATTTGCCTTAACATTTGAGAAAAAATCAATATATTTATAAAAAAATACTTATGAAGTCTATCGACTACATATTTAGAGGCCTGGTTAGCATTTGGAGCGAAAATCCACCTCTCGATATTCATCCGGTGGATATGAGCTGGGATTGGAGAATTATAAATATTCATAATATTTTAAAAGCAAATTATTCTTATACACCAATGGATTTCAATAAGCAATATTTACCACTGCTTCTCGGTGTTCTGGGCTGGATATTCCCTTGGGCTGCTTGATCGAAAGCGTCTGTTATATCCTGAGCTTGATCGGTTATAAGCATATGTAGTCCTTCACCCTTTCCACAATGCGAACCTCCCTCAAAACAAAATCTGCCTTCAACCACGCCATAACGCCTTTAAAAATATCAATTATGTTTTTTTAATTACTTAATAGATTTTTATCTATCTATTGTGCAGAGTATTTGTCACCACAAGCTATTTGGTAACTCTTTCAAATATAAAGGGAATCGTCTCCTTACTAGAGATTTATTTTCATGTAATTTCTAAAAGAATACATAGTAATAGAACATTAATACATAATTAATAACATTAATACATAATTATATTGAAAAATGAGCAATTTTACCATATTTTGCTTTTTGGAACGGCGACACTCACATTAATTAGTATTTTTTCAAAAGAAATATAATTTTACTAGCGGACGCGCGCAGCTTCGCTTGCGTATTTAGGAGTGAATTCTAATAACCCATGAAACATGTGTTCGATGAAATATTTTTAAGAGTCTAAATTTAAAATTTTATAAAAATCGGTTGCGATTTAAAGATTTTTCCATACAAACTTTCAACCCCTTATTTGCACCCTTAGGGAATGAATTCTAGAAAACCATGAAACACATGTTCAATTAAATATTTTTAAGAGTCTAAATATTAAATTTTATAAAAATCGGTGGCGATTTAAGAATTTTTCCATACAAACTTTCAACCCCTTATTTGCACCCTTAGGGGGTGAATTCTAGAAAACGATGAAACACGTGTTCAATTAAATACTTTTAAAAATCTAAATTTCAAATTTTATAAAAATCGGTGCCGTTTTAAATTTTTTTCCATACAAACTTTGAACCCCTATTTTACCCCTTTAGGGTTAAAATTTTTCAAAATCCCTTCTTAGTGGATGTCCAGATTACGAAAGTAAACATCTGTCCAAATTTCACGTTTCTACGCACAGCGGTTACGGCTGTGCGTGCGTCTTACCTCAGTCAGTGAGGACAAGTCCTTTTATATATATAGATAATGTATCTTTTTATTTATATGAATAGTCGGTTTTCGGTTAAGAATAGTCAACTGATGGTGAGCTGAAACTATCAATAATATATAAAAGAGAAAAACATTTCCGTTATTGAAACATTTAATTATTATTCGTATTTGGAATTTATTCGTAATGAAGTCAACCTCAGAATATATAATTCTCAACATCACTTTGCTATAAATGTATTGAAATATAAGTGGAATCAAATTAAATTAATAAAATGGATATCACGTATATAGTAGCAGCGTAGACAGAGGGAACCTAGTGCTATTTAAACCAAGGAGAACAAAATGTCTTATTCGGGTTCTCTTTATTCACCTATTATTATGGAAAAGACAAGGCCAACGAGAGTACGAGTCACCTGATGGTAAATGATCGCTGTGAGTTACAGCTATGCATTGCCGACCTACCTAGCTAAATATAAAGCTAAAAAACAAAAGGTTGCTTTCTGGAAATAGGACTGAACGTGGCGTTAAATTTCGTCACCTACGGGGACCCTTAGGCATAAAGTGGGGAACGTTATGTCTAAAGAGACATGGCAGAGTCTAAAGCTATATGCTATAGTTACTCGTATATCATAGAAAATATTTTTCTACGATTAAAAATCAAGGCAAATATCAAATGTGTCACGATGGTATCATATTGCAGAAAGACCAAAATAACATTTAAAATAGAACTAACTAGTGAAACTTTATTACAGCACGACTGGAAATGCAGTAGTTAAAGCATATGCAAAGTTGCGGTTGATAACTCATACATTGTCTCTTTGTACTAATGGGTATGTAATAGTAGAATATTTCTGTTTTATTTACTTAAGTATATTTTAGGTCGTAATTTAAGTGGTTTTTTTTCTTCTCAAGCTTTTTTGGATATATTGGGATATACGGAGAAACGTTCTCCGTTTTCCCAATCTCAATATATAATATCGAGTGGCTTAATTTAACGCTGCGCTTTATTTGGTAATAATATTAACTTAGCAAAAAATATTAAGAATTCGGATAATATATTTGGTAAAGGTTTTATAACCTCATTAAAACGTATTGTGACATTGGATTTTGATATAAAAACGGGGGAGAAATGTGGTGGTTATGTTCTCCTCTAGTCGAGATGATAAATAAAAAAGCATAAATTTAATTTATTTTTGGCCTCAAGCTGAGAGAGAAGAGAGCGAACCTAGCCTCCAGATACTCCGTTCTCAGCTTACAGCCCATTTTCGAACCATTACCAGATAGGAATCCAATTCACAACTGACACGTTTACAAACATACATGTTCTATAACATACATCTTGTATAATGTCATATACGATATCTCGAAGTAACTGAAAAGCATTTTATTCACAAAATTGTGATATCGGTAGTCTACGTAACCCACATTACTCGATCATTTCTCACGCGCCTAACAAACCGTGACGTCGTAATTTTAAAAATATTTGCATCAGCTTCGGAAGTTGGCAAGTCATAGGGGGCCGACGTTCTGACAAAATGAATAAGTATAGCTTTTTACTCTTTATATGAAACTTACACATTAATATCGTATATTGAGTATATTGATCAACATTTGTATTGTCTTCACATTTTTCTGTTATTGATTTTATAGTTTAATGGTCTATTTACATATAAAAGTATAATGAGAGGGAAGCTGATTCCCGAATGGGAATCGAACTTACAACCGCCGTGTTTAACTTTATTCCCCATTATTTTAAATATCTGTTGTGAGCTGAATATCTAACGTGGGACGGAATATCCTGCGTGCGAGCAGGACTTCCTGTGTTAGAAGAGTATCGACACCCACCACCAGATTTCTAAAATTATAATATAAATATTAACACCCATTAGTGTTGTAGTTACACAATATAAAATAGTAGTGTGACAGTACTACTAGTAATGTTTACTTAAACAACTAACATAACATCTGTAACAATATCTAAACAAATTTATGACATATTGTTGTAAACTGAGCTAGAAGTCACATCAATAGCGCCAAGTCACAGAGAACCGGATCAGGCGTCGACAAAATGGCGGTGTGTCACATAAAATGGCTGCCGCGACGGAAGTTGCTGCCATTAACTCTGCGGCCAGACTGCATAAACCAGATGAACGTTTATTATCCGACCGTGAAATGATCGAGTTTTAGTGACTATGTATGTTCTGTGACTTCGAGCCAAGAGTTTTATGTGTAGTATAGTCGACTTTATTTATTTACTTCTACAACTTTAGTTTTATACTAAATAACTCGGCGGTTTAGTTTTGTGATGAAAAACATCTATTGTTGCTTGGATGTATACTACTATGTTTGTTTCATATGTTTTCTGCATTTCACGGAAAAGGGAATACATCAATTTCTATTCCTACATATCTTACCTAT
Source organism: Heliconius numata (assembly GCA_016802625.1). NCBI lineage: Eukaryota > Metazoa > Arthropoda > Insecta > Lepidoptera > Nymphalidae > Heliconius > Heliconius numata. The sequence goes on from JAEBDU010013522.1 coordinate 218,942, forward strand.
TTCTATATCTTACTATCTCTATATTTCACCTTAAATGAGCTAGTTCCCACAATCCAAGGACCCGAGGCGGAACTCCGTTAGTAAGCACAAATCTTCTTCCTTGGATATGAAGCCTCGCAGGACCAGCTGGCAGTTTTTTTGACCCACCACCGCCAATCATCACCAGAAATTCCTTAGAAGAACCTAGTTGCCCACCAACTTTCACTTGCCATGCTATTAGTCGTTCTCTTGTCTCAAATGCAAGGACTACTGTTACATCTTGACATATAATTGCAATAGTATTTGATTCTTTGTCCAAATTAAATCCTGATTCGAAGCCTAGGAAGTGTTGAAGAGATAATGATGCCTTGGTTTGTCCTTTTTTATACCGGTCTTTTGGATCTCGATACAGCTGCAGGTGAAGGCAATCTGAAACAATAAAATGTTTTTTAAATATACATCTCATGTACATATAAAGTCAAAGTAACAGCAACACCGAAATCTTTGATGGTAAATATCGGACCTCGTAAAAGATTTATTGCAATCTACTCAATAAGAACGCTCACATTCTTGAGGGCTTTTGAGTTTTATCGACGATGAACACAAAGTGGTAACGCAGTTCTTATTTGATTGCGCTTCGGAGTCATGGGTCAAATTGAACACATTGTCAACAACATTGTCAAATTGAACACATTTTTTTATTTTCAGGTCCTATCCACTAGATATACTCATTTGTCTAATACCCTACAAACACACACATAATAGGCAATATTGGGAATCCATTTCTGAGCTATTGACATTTTATATATACATAACATACAAACATTCATACATACATATATAAAACAATCAATGCAAATATTGGTCGTAACACACAAGTTACGTAATTCACATTCATTTATACATTGAAAATTAATTGGTAAACTCATAAATTGGTGCCAGTTATATTCCGTATATTCACAATCATTGTAATGAATAAAATTAATGTTTTACCAATTAATGACGTTAATTCTTGTTTTATTATTATTTCTCTATAATCAAGTGCATGGTTGAGTTAAAAATTGGCTTAATTGGAATTTTGTATGAAAATAATACTTAACTGGATTCGAATCTGGTTCTTAGGTAATACAATGTACATAAGTGTACTAGCCTATTAAGCTTTACTTCTTATCGTTTATATAATCTGTCGTTAAATTTATATAGGATAGTTGCTTTTATGATTAACCTAGTTTTTACCTTTATCTTTGCCCGCATGGTCAAAAGGAAATAAGAACTAATATTTATTGGAATTGTTTAGTGGAGTACGTCGAAACATTACCCTTCCATAATAACTAGATAGGCTAGCGAAGACAAAGATAATTTTATAATTAAATGTTGAATGGCTTAACTCAACGCCGCGCTTTGTTACTACAGGAAGGAAATGAAAATATTAAATATTTCATATCCTTCACGAATGGCCTCAATTACAAATATTATTCTTTTATTTCCTATACATTTAGAAATAAGATTTTTTATTAAAACAATAGTTGACTTTTCACCTTTCAACAATTTAAAATACTTAGTTACGAAATAAATAATCTTTTTTTCCCTGTTTCATAGAATTTATAGGGACTTACTATATACTCGTAAATAATAATATTTCTCCGGGCGGAATTTTGGCCATCACCAGCGTTTACCATCAACGCATCCCAAATGCCGCAACATGGTGTAGATCCATTAAATTTAATATCTCTAAACGGTTTTTGCCCAAAAATTGTTTTTAGTCATTTCGCTTCACGCCTTACCCGCATATATCAAGGTAGGCACAGAGATTGAGTTAAGGCTCTTCGTTCTCCGTTTTCCGCTCCATGTCAAGACTTTGTGTTGAGAGGTGGAACTTAATTCCGTATTTTGTCTTTTTTATCTTCACGAGAAAATGAAAATAACACGAATAGATATCGACCTAAACGCTACGATGGCGTATCTCGCTATCAGCGTCGTGTTCCGTGGAGTGTTACCGCAAGACGCGACCTAATTAGCGAGGGCGGTCAGGGCGGCTCAATTAGCAAGGGTTCCTTTGAATCGCTCCGAGTTATTGGCTAGTGGGCCGCGGTATTGAATTCTGTTACAGATTTTTCTCCTTACTAGCTACTGTTGCTGCTGTATATTAATAGGAAATGGGTTGCCTCATTATGGATTTTATTAAATTTTCCTTATATTATATTTTTATTGTGTTATTTGACGAAATAATTAGTTTTTTATGTTTTTCGGTAAAATAATATAAAATTGAATACACATAACTTTCCAAAGATATAAATATCTTTAAGGGAGCCTCTGTAGTTTACTACAATAAAATTCTATCCAGAGTTTGGTATGGAGTCCTAAAACGCCATGTACTCGTATATAAATGAAAAAAAAATAGTCAGACGTTACAAACACACGTAATAATTAAATATAAAAGTTCGTTTTGAAGCCAGTCGTGGCGTAGGGCCACAAGCGTGCGAGTGTAAACGCGACAGGACATGAGTTCGATTCCCACTTGAGAAAATAATAAATATTTAATAGAATTTGATTAGATTCATTGTTCAGTTTTGACCGACACTTGAACCCAACCACAACTCTTTTCAACAACTTAAATGATGTGAATGGTGTAAATTTAAACTATTTCGCGCTGTTGAGCATCAGTCAGGCTTGTAACGGTCCGACTCGTCTCACCATCTCCCTTTTGGTCTGCCAATTCTCCTTTTAGGGTTCGGAATCCAGCTGCTAGAAGATTACGTTGAAGAAGTGGAGGGAGGCTTTTGCCCAACAATGGGACAGTACAGGCTAGGGAAAAAAATTAACTAAAAAAACGGACATGGATGGTCCATGTCCTTTTTGCTCCTATCGCTTATCATTTAAATGTTTATGGTGTGTTTAAAATTATTAAGTAAGAAGAAGAAGTTAGAAGTGTTATAATGGGAACGCAATGTCTTAATACTAGGTTCACTCTGCCTACCCTGCTATATGCGGAATACACACTTGGCTCCAACAATTAAGAGCAATTTATATTTAAATTTGTACAAAAAATGAGCATCATCCTTTTTACTCGTTTTATAACTCTCTCTTCCAAATGCCGAACCAAATTAGATATTGCATATTAAGTTGCATATTAAGTTGTGATTAACTCAACCCCACTTTTTATCCTTTATCTTATATCCTACTTTTTAAAGAACACTTGAGTTCAAAACCATAAACTTAATGCAAAACAAAAATAAGTAAACAGTTCGATATCGTGAATACGTAAAAAAACTTTCATTGCACGGAGGCCTCGTAGACTGTATAAAACATTGGACCCTTCCGACCCGCTTTTTAAGCAATATCCCTAATTCTATGTATATTGATTGCCGTTATTTAAACGCTTTTTGTAAACTCATTGTGATGATTGGCGGTTTTATTGAGATGAATTGGGACATTTATTGGACTGTTTTTATAGTTTCACGCTAAATCACGCACATAGTACCGGAAAACGTAGTGTTAAGACATTCCATTCCCAGACAGACATTGAGTGGCAGAACTCAACGCCCTGTTTTGCCTCGTTCTCGCAGAGCGAGAAGATGAAAATATTTAATTTCCTGGAGTGGAATTCGAACCCACCTGCCGCGGTTTATAGCCGCACGCTTTTGGCTGTGTCCTCATTATAGTAGTTTCTTAGTTTTGATGATTTTTAAACTTACTAAAATTAAGTTTGTATTGAACACGACATCTGGTTTGTAGATTCGGTTCCCGCTCTGGCAACAAGACGGAGAGTGGCCATGACTGGCGAAGTGTCTTAACAATAAGTTTCATCTGCTACAGTTAAGCTATAACTGTTTGACAAACATTTATTAACTCAACAACTAAATAATAGTAAACCAACAAAACAAACAATAATTTTTAATGATTTATCAAACATAGTGCCTCCGGTACCGTAACAATATTCCTATAGAAATGATGACAATGGCATGACTGAAGGACTCTCACAGTGTATCGAAACAAAGGCTTGTGCTCTTAATATGAAAATATGATAGTTATCGATTGTTAACAACGAAATATTATTATTTTACTCTCGCATCTAAGTTTCTCTAGTTGAAGCTGTTTATTTTTTTATACATTTTATTTAGGTCACATATATGACCTAGATGTGACCTACATGAACAGGCAAGTTGAGTCCTTGAGTAAAACTAAAAAGTAATATTTTATATATTTTATTGAATCGGTTTCTGTTTAAATATAGCCAGAAAGAATTTTCCGTACACTAAGTACGGCATAGTGTTAAATCAGTCCGTCCCGCACTTTCGAGACATTGCATGTTAAGTGGGCAATTGTCGTATTTTGTTTAACTAAATTGGTAAACTATTTAGAATATAAACCTTCATCACTTACCAACCCCTGGAATGAGGACCGCACCTTTATTCCTATAGTAGTCAGTCAGAACCTTCCCAACTAAAATGGCGTTAAAAAGTAGCTTCATTAGATTCCCTGCTCTGTAGGGTCACTGACGTAGTGACAGTTAGAGCACGCGCACAGAGGGTTCCTTCGGATTTGTACTGTAAATACTCACTTCTTGTCAAATTTCATCATTCCAGGTCCATGTGAAGGATCTAGCATGATTTGATTCGCGGCAATAGTGGCCGTATCTTGTGGTTATTGTCTTAACTTAGAAGTTTGATTTTTCAGTGCTCCATGTAATTGTAGGCCGATTAGTGAGTATTTGACAATATCTTAGGCTTGATACCTGCTAGCGTTCTTAAAAAACTAGTTTTGATAGATCAACATAACATAGGTCTTTAAAAAACGGGGAAAAAATTGTTTTCTCGAGTTTTTTAAAATGAGATATTAAGTGACCTTTAGTGGGATCTCAAAATTAAAAAAAATGCAATTTTTCACTTTCATTAGATATAACAGAACAAAGTGACCCTATAAGAATTCCATTTTTGCTTACGGAACCCCAAAAATAGTTTTCATAATTACAATATGAAAATATCCATTTAAGCCTGGTCCTCGAAACGACGTAACGAGTCTAAAAACTGAATCCTGTAACGAGTTAATGCGAACAAAATTTGAGTGGAGAGCAAAAAACGTAGATAAAATTGCCTTTTCCCCATTTTTTAAATGTAATTAACAGAACTTTGAGGCAATTATGAGAGCGGAGCTCTAATTAATAAGCTGGAAGACCCTACTAGTATCAGTTGTTGCTTCCTTTTATTATATATGGACTTTTTTTAATTGGCTTTACGCTTTTTGAGTTTTTAGCAGTTAGGGTAGATTTTTGTGTTAAATGTAATAGGTTGAAATACTGGATGATGCATTTTTTTAGCTTCTTTTAACTTTTATTTAGTAGAGTAAGTAGAGAGAGGGTGATATACATGTATATAGTGAGGAACGGAATGTTAACACTAGGTTCCCTCTGGCTACCATGCTATATGCGGGATACAAAAAAACTTTCCTTCATACAGTAGATCTCTAGATAATATATCAAATCTCAATTCTTAAGAGCGCATAATTTAGCATTAAGTTATCTTTAATTCTTTAATATTTCTTATGAGATAGAAAGTAAAAAGTAATTTATAGATCAAACAACAATAAATGAAATATTAGTAAAATATTCGGATACAATTTTAGTATAATAGACTCTATGACGGCCAATTTGATGAGCGCGACCTATTTCCATTTGTATTATTGATATTTGGTAACGTTGTGCGTATAGAAACTGTAACAAAATATTATTTGAGTAGGTTTTTTTTATTTCAAGCCGCGTCCCACAGATAGCAGGGTAGGCAGAGGGGACCCAGGAACCTACTGTTAGGACACTCCGTTTTTATCAAGACTAGAGGGATTGCGTGTTGTGCTTTCCGTCGTACCAGAGCGAAATTAAAATATTAAATCCAACTTTCCAAGTGAAAATCGAACTCACAAACGTCACGTTTACAATCACACCCTTGTGCCACTACGGCCTCTAATATACAGACAATTACAAAATTTAGCAACTACAACTCAACACCAACAATATCACAAACAAACATACATGTCAAATTGATAACCTCCGTTCTCCAAGTCGGTTAAAAAGAAATAAAGTGTATGCCTTGTAAATGACAAGATGGATGGCAACGTGAACGAGCGTCTTAATAATTTGAAAGACGTTAACAGTGTGTCTTTTTCATTTCCTCGTTCGTTTCTTTCGTTGTTTCCTTATTAAAGTTGTTTGTTTTGTGTGACAGACATTTTTTTAATAAATTCTGTTTTGTATAAGGAATAGTAAGGAAAACTTTATAGTGAAAAAATATTATGATTAGCTCTATATCTAGAACTATCTATCTAGAGCAGGCAGACTGAAACTAATCTTAAGATAATCTGCTTAGTTCCCGGAAAGTGTTCTGCCAATTTTTTTTAAACATTTAATGTTACGTGGTGTAAGTGAAGTGTCTTATTACCGGGGCAAGCAAGTGAAAATAACTCATTCTTCTGAGCGGCAATCGAACCCAAAACCGATGTGTTTACAGTCACACGCTGTGCCTCGACGGCCTTAAGTATTCATTATAAAATAAAAAAAATGTTTTACATAGTTTGTTATCAATTGAAAACAAGCCTATAACAGCTTTATTAATATCGATAAAGCATAACAGTAAAATGACAGTAATGAATCTTAATTCAATATCGAAAATAATCTATATCAATTTTTTACTCACTTGTGATGATTTGACTTTTTCCCCACATTCTTTGACGAAATGCAAACACATCAATCTTTATTTGGCAAAGGGTAGATACACTTTTTATGTATGCAAGTATATTATTCTTTTTTTTAGCTTCCCTCTGTATTTTTCTTATAGAAGCGTAGATAGAGGAACCTAGTAAATATTGGGTTATTATCTAAACCGGGCCGGTCTAGGCTGCTGCACCACGACTTTCTATTTCGGTCCATCAAAGAGCTTATTAAAGTAGACTAAGGGTCTTGTGGCGTTGAGTTCCGCCACTCAATACACAATATTTTGAATAAAAGAGGAAATTAGAGTACAAAGGAGTGTGATTTAATACTACTTCCTCCCTGTCTGCTTTATAAAAAAGTAATACATATAATGCAAAACGCATAACATAAATATTCGGAAATGTCGCAAAAGCTACAAAGTTTATAAGAATTGTAGTATTTATCCCTAATTAAAATTCGAGTTCGTACCCAAACAACTAATTATATAAACTGCATATTTGTATATACAACCAAAAAATATTTCAACTACCCTCGAAAAGCTACTTTAAAGCTTAATTTGACTCTTCTAAAATTACAGAGTGGACCTTTCAGTGTTTTATGTCAAAGACCTTTACCTTTCACTAACGGGCGGGACTCTCTTATACAATCCATTAACCCTTTTTAATTAATTCCGAAATTGATTGACGTTAGGGAAGAGTCTAAATGTCAACGCGGTGGTTGTGGGTTCAATTTTTATTCAGGATTCTTTGTATCTCAAAGTCTTTTCGTTTTGATCTGGCTAGAATTAGTGCAGTAACTTCCGCCAGTTATAAAAAATACTCAAGTTTCAAATGTTATATTGAAAGCTCCCTATGACTTGCTAGATTGCACTGGTTGCAATATTATATTGCTGGATATATATTATTGCTGGATTTATGTTCATTTAACAAATTAAACGTAGCTCGCAAGAGTCTATTCGATTAAAGAATCTTTTGAATTTGAATTTAACATATTATACAAGTATTTATTTAAACAAACGAAATTTGTAGAACGTAAAAGCAATATGAAACAATGTTTTTTACGCAAAATACTTTTGAGTACTGGGTTCTCTCTGCTTACCCTTCTATAATTAGAAAAAAAATTGTGTAAACACGTAGGAATTGTCAGAAAATTTTCCAAAAGTGAGGGCTTGTCAATTCAAATTTGTCAATTCTGTCGCCAAAGCTAATGTATTCTTAAAGTTTTGCGGATCTCATCGGGCGGTCTCTAAGGAGAGACGCGTAATGGAAATAAGTTTAGATTTGGTACGTTCGGAGAGTTGGATATTCTTGTTTACAAACGATTATTTATTTGTAACTGTAACGATGTTCTGTGTCTGTAAATGCGATGGCTGTGGGTGTGGTCTATAGGCAGAGGAATGATTGTATAGTAGATAAAATACCATATTGAGTTCCACTACTCAACACATGATGTCTCAAAAATTAGGTGGGCAGTAAAGATTAAAATATTATAACACTAGCTTCCTTCTGTCTGTCCTTAAAAAAACATGTCCGAAAAACCTTCCATTTTTTTAGTGAATTAAAAAAATATTTTTACAGCTTCACTTTTTATATACTAGACAGAAAAAACATTTTGTTAAGACAATCTCTTCCTCACTTTCACTGTCATATGCCTAAAATACCTTCAGATAAAAAATACTGATTAAAAATAGAACCCACGACCCGTCAATATAAAACCCATCATATCACAACCAGATGGTTAAACAAGATGAATTAAAACAAATTATACATCGAAACGTAACGAACGTAGGAAAATTGGAAACGTAATGGCAACGGCGCGTATTACATCAGCCATAATTAAAGCCCCCATATTTCTGTTCAGCGAAATGATTACTGGATAATGAATGAGCGAACTAACAGATTGTTGCAGTCATTAGACATTGTTTGTTTCCTGTTCGAGATCCATGAACACGGGTAGCTTGGTGTTGATATGTGGCATAGAAAAGAGAAATAGAGAATAGACGATAAATCAGCTTCGGTCTGTATCCCACACATAGCATGGAGGGCAGAGATTCACTTATTATTATTTTTTGTATATTAAGATAGTGAGAGTGAGCTATAGTTTAAATACTCTATTAAAAGGAAGTGGAGAAAGTTTATTTACTATATGTAATTCTTTTTCTATACAGTGTTACAAGAGCTATTTAACATGCATTAGATTCAAGATTATTCACAAAGGAATAATGTTTTATAACATTAGTAGGAATCGTGATCTTGCCGGATGCTGGGTGCGAGCCAAACTGAGATAAATGACGCGCCGTCCTCCGTCCGCCGCCCGCGTACAGAGGGGATCCACTTTGCTTTGAGTATGATTGAATGCATTTTTACTTTTGGTTTTTTTTGTTATATCAACGTATTTTACATATTATTTTGTAAAAGACTTGTGTGATTTACGATACTTTACTTTCAAATTGCATAATAGATTCCTACTCAGCTTAGTTAATTTTGGAAGCATTGCGTGTGGATTGGTGGATCTCAACTGAAACAACAACAAACGAAGTTAACTCGAGTGGCAATTGAATCCACAACCTGCCGAGTCACACTCTTGTGTCCCTACGCATCGACTTGCCTGGTGTGGCCATGCCATCTATATTATAGATGACACCTGCGTTTTAAAATGTGTCATGACACATCAAGAATCACTATAAATGGTAGATATATTTTCCTATATTTATAAATTTCAATAATACCATATCCATGAAAACCAATCAATGTATCCAACTAATTTCCACCAGCGAACAGATACATCCTCTATGTGATCGAATTATTCTAATTTTCCATAATATTTAGCTAAGACAGCGTCGCGTGCAGTGTAGCGTGTCGAGATGAAATACTCTATATAATCCTCTTTGAGATAATAGAGTTATACGTAGTTGTGATAAAACGCAATATGTACGGTAAGGTATTTTAGATATACATATATTTTAGTTGTTACGCGCGCAGGAGTCGAATCCGTGACCAATATTTTATGAACAAACATACAAATACGAATATGTTGTTCTTGAGTCTTATTTTCTTCTTTACAGTTAACTTAGTGAAAAGTTCTAGTTCTAGTTCGAGCAGAATATATTTTGTTTGGGCTAGATCTTAAATTGGCATTAAAATATTAGAAATTCTTGCTGTTTTCAGTACTCTATTAAAAATAAAAAGAAAATAGATTATGATAGGCATAGGGTCATAGGGTCTCCGTCGTTCCCATTAAGACACTTCCATACCTGCCGACTTCTGGAGACAGCATGTTGAGTGGCGGAACTTAACACCGTGAAAGTAAGTGTTCGAGTTTTGAGATTGTCAGTAACATAAATCGCGTATAAGAGTTTCGACGAGTGTGAGTGAGTGTGTGTTGAGATGAGTATAGCTCAGTGAAAATGTCTCTTAGAAATCATCCAAGGGATTAACCGTTAGGCACGGGTTCAAAATTCCACTAGGTTTCAAACTTTAATTATTTTTTTACAAAAGTATTCATACTATCTATATTTCTTTATTACGGCCTTATTAATTAAAAAATCAGCACTTATTAGTACAACGTCCCACTATTGCCTTCACTAACAACTGATTCATTGTTCGTAAAAACAAAATACTGTAACAAAAGCACTGTGTATCGATTATTTTAGTTTCAAAAGAGAAAGGTTTAAATGTTATTGAATAACGATGAACTACAGTATTGTAGAGCAATCCAACTGTAGAGACAAAAGGCAGAAAATATTGACCCCAGCGCAGTGAAATTTAGATTTATTTATGGTTCAATAGGTATGGGCCTACATTCCATTGAATATTTTTAGAAGCTTTAAGCTGTATCCCGTATATATCGTGATAGGCAAATGGAGCCTAGTGTTTAGACACTCCGTCCTCTACTTTTCGTCAGATCTTCGAAACAAAGAACACACAACAATAGTGGACCTCAACGCCATTCTTGGTCCTTTACCGAGGAAATCAAAATAAGTAAATAATTAGAACGTGTAGAGTTACAAACACTAGAGAGGCTCTACTTTAGATCTGATAACTTTTAGATACTGAAAGCCGTCGTCTGCACAACGTTTTATATGGACACGTTTTTAGTGTGTCATTTATCTACATATGGGTTTTGTAAAATTGAATACCAACATCGAAACATCTATCAACTATCGATATCAGCAAGTTAATTTAATTATAATCGATGAAATTTCAACGAGTATAACATTTTCCAATTTGCTGAAATTAATAAGCTTTAGATTTAGCTTTTAAATAATGTAGTTCATCGAAAATATTAAAATGTACTGTAACATAATAGTTTATTTTGTACTTTTATATATAAATTGAGGTCATCGTGACGCAGTGGCTCGCGTCTCACGGAAGAATGGTTGTGAGTTCAGTGGCCACTCGAAGGCATGATTACATTTACACGCTCTGCTTAGACGTAGCATTGAGTTCCACTACTTAAAACGTAATGTCTCGAATTTGTGTGAAACGAAGAAAATGATGTCTCTGATAAATAAAACAAAAGTTCTCGCATTCCCTCTGCAGTAAGGGTGATAGAGAAATTAAATATCTAATAAATAAAAATAAAATCTGATCAATACACTTAGTTTCATACTTTCCGCACAATTTTTCGATATATTGTGTGCCAACGCCGGGGATTGGAAATATCAAATAATTAATTACCTCGAGTGGCAAAGAATCCACACCGAACGATGTACAGTCACCGTATCTTATATACCTTAATTTAATTTGTTAAAGGAGCCGTCGTCGTCGTCTGCCGTCGTGGCGTAATGCGATTGTGGTGGGTTCGATCTCCATTCGAGGGAAATTATTTTTTTTTATTGATATTTTCATTTTCTTTTCTCTGTCTCCAAGGCAAGAAACATTGCCTCGAAATCGGCGGAAAGTGGGGAATGGGGTGTTATAAACTAGGTTCCCTCTGCCTATCGTGCTGTGTGCGGGATGTAGCGTGAAGCCGAATTTTTCATTTTAATTTGTTATTGAAGTACATAAATATACTGGTATTTAAGTATTTCTAATAGTTTTAGTTCAAAGCACGATTCCATTACGTGTCGACGGATTATCCCATAGACGCGATACCGAGCCTCATTTATACGTAATTACATAACGTAATGGGAAGCAAGCTTTACTGTAATAGCTTGTACTAACCTGCTTTTAATTTAAACTTCATATTTATTTTAGGTTGCGGTTTAAATATATTCCAATTTTGAAATTAAATTATGTTTTATATAAAAAAAACTTGCTTCCCATGGTCATACTAAGAGTATCATGGTCTAAGTGCCTGAAGTAACTCTGACTCTAGATGAACGTGTTGTAATGTAGTCCTCAATAAACGAATATCTAGGGACTAGCCAACGAAATTATTAACTAAAATCAATAGTTTCTACACTAGATCAAACTCTCCAAATGTATAAAATTAGTAAAGAAGTATAGTTATCTATTTATTCGTTTACTTCTTTGTAAATAGTAGTGCGTGGTTGAAAAAATACAATTTTAAATAGTAAACAATTTTCATCATACAAGAACAACATCTTTTGAAAGCTCAAAAGAAAAAAAATGCTCAAGCGGATACAAATGAAACGCAAAATAACGAAGATTCAATCAATATGCGAAGGATGGTAAGAAAATTTCGCAAATTAAAACGAAACGCCGCGCCAGTAGGTATTTGCGAAGTTGAAGCTCAGTTAACAGCAGCTTGTTATCTTTGAGGAATTCTTTTATATCTTTAAAACTCTTAGAAAAAGGTTTACTGAGTGAAGCGGGCTTATTAGTCTAATGAAATATGAAATTGTTTAGAATATCAATTATGTATGAAAATGTATGATTTAGTACTTATGTCTGGTAAAATAAAGAGGTTTCCTTACCGCCAGGTATCGTTTATACGAGAGAAAGGTTGTTTGTTCGTTACGCTTTAACACGTGAACTATGCTGCTAGACATTATGAAACTTTGTACACTTTTATGTTATGGTATAGTCTAGGATATATGAATACTTTAAAATATAATAGTAACCAAAATGCAGGCAAAACAGCAGGTAAAAGCTCGAATTTCATATTTACAAGATAGATAGAGCCAACCTTTTCAACCAGATATGAACCCATAACTACTTCAGTTATTTAGACTTCCCCAAACTTCGTCAAAAGCTTTAAATTGTTTTCAATACAACATTTCATTTTTCAATATTATAATTAAAAAAGGTTCTTTCATAATATTTAAGAAGAATTAGACATAATTGGAGCGACTCTCCCCAAACCGCAACAAGTACGAAAGAAAGTCGGAAAGAAAAATCTTTAACGAACCAGTTATTCCTTTTAACTGTAACATAAATTTAAAACAACCATCGAATAACTCCGTTCATAGAAATATTAATTGTATTTCCAAAGCGGTAAGAAAATTTAAATGAGAAATAAGAGCTTTCGATGGTAGAACTTTTATATCTTTATTTTTCGGTCTGCACGTTTCTAATTTGATAGCTCTTATGTTTTTACACTTCGGCTATTACTTGTGTTTTTATTTCGATAGATTTTTGTTTTTGTTTGTGTTTTGAGTTTGTTTCGTTTTTGTATCTGTCTGGAATTGTAGAGACTGTTAATATTATAACAAGTGCAGTAAAGTGCTTCAAACATTTTGTTGGTAAATAAATTTGTTTTGTTTTTATAGTTTTTTACACGTTTAAATGATTTATTTATTCACTCATGTTTTGAATTCGAATGCTAGTTAACACAAACATAGTCAAAATATACGTCAAATAATTTTATTTAAAGTAAGAAGGTTCACTTTTTAAAGGTTATTTAAAGACTCATTTTTATCAATTGATGTAACTGAAAAATATTTGAATAAAAATATTATTTACACAACAATATTAGTCCTAATAAAAAATATTTTCAGACTAGTTTTAGAACCCTGATTTCATCTCTTACATTTTTATATACTATTTGTACCCACAACGATCGCTTTAAGGTTTCGCCTTTCTTTTAGCTTCTAGATTTTTTAAATAAAAAAAATCTGGAATAACAAATTAAAAATGTTAAAAACTGTACTAAGTGAAGTATATTTAATAACTACAGCGCCATACTGGCGTCTACAAGAATATTCTATGAAACATAGTAATGCAGAATCAAAAGCTCGTGCCCATTAGCATCTCCTGAATGATGAACGACTCCTCTACTAATGGCGATGAAACTTTAAAACTTTATTTACATAAAAATGAAGGTAGCTTTGTGAAAGATTTATGTTCTTTACTTAGTGCTGTGATAGTAGGTTCATTTCTCACTTTATTTTTTATGGAAATTTTTATATTTTTTAAATAACTTTGATTGTCACTTCGGAAATTGATTATATTTGAATTATTTTAAATGACCCTTTGAGGTAGATGCAGTGCGGCGCTGCGTTCCGCCACTCAACACGCAATGCCTCACGCAAAGAATGGGAACGGAGTGTCTTGGCATTAGATTCTCTCTACAATTCGAACCATGTGGGAAAATCGTGAAGTAATTTGTGCGTTACTGTGTTACCAAACCGAGGAAGTGAAAATATTAAATATTTTATACCCCCGAGTAAGAATTGAACCTAGCACTACGTCAAGCCTGGTTATTACTATCTTCTTGTAAATAATAACCATTGGCTATTTTGCTCAAAACATACATAAGTAAATGTCACGTAAAATTCTTACGCAATTCGAGTAACGTCCTTGGGTCTAGGAGGTGGTCTTCATGCGTAGCCGTTATTTTCATTTAATTACCGGCGGCCAAATGAGAGGTCACATTCACAGTTTGGCCAAATTAATGCTTAATATATATGTATGTATATTAGATGTCCTATGGCGGTAGAAATATTTAAATATTATATGTATAAGTCGATATATGTTTTTTAGGTTCATTCCCTCGAATGGTAATCGACCTCACGACCGTTCGTTTTTACAGTTGACACAACAACTTTTAAAATGTCTATATTAATATTAATAAATCATTTTATCAATGATAGTGATATTATAATATTTCTGTCGGATAAAACGCGGCGTTGAGTTTTATCACTCAAAGCGCGATCTCCCCAAAACAGGATGGATATACCACGCAACAGGATGCCTTAACACTGGGTTCTTTTTTTCCTAGCTATGTGGGAAATATCATTATATTGTATGTATATTAATTCCCCCGAAAGAGTATCGAACCTACATCCATTATGTATACAGTCAAAAGCCAAAAAGTCTCTAACTGAAACAACTGCTTGTTTATTCAATCCATACATTATATTTGACAGTTTTACAACCGGAAGTTGCCCATTGCCACTTAAAGCCTCCCTATCATATTACTTTGTTTACAAAATATTTATGTTTTCACCACTTAACGTCGACCTTTGTAATTGAGTCATTTGGAGGGAAGGTTCATTTTATTTATTGTGTGTTTTTTTTTGTTTAGCTTTGAGGTGTTGTTTCGTCATTGAGAAGTGTTTAGTATATTAAATGTTTTGTGGGTGAATTCTTTAAGGAGTAGGTATATATGTTTTTTACTTCACGCTCAATTTTAAATAAAATAAATAAAATATGAGCATTTCACTGAGTGGGGATCGAATCCACAACCGTCGCGTATACAGTCATACGCAGTCTACTGCGTTACAAAGTGTCTCAAAAAGATAAAACTAGGGAATAAAAATTGAACAAAATAAAGATTATCTATGCATATTTGAATCCACTATCATCACTAATAATATAATAACCTATTTTCATCCACTTTGTTCACTGGGCTAAATAAGCCTAGCATCCTCATATTTAACCGTAGAAATAGTGTCGAGTAGCGTGTAGGTAGGTGGTACCTTCGTATGCCCATTCACCGCCTACTCCTGCCGTGTTTACGGTAGCCTGGACTTGTCATATTCATTAAAATATACTGTCGCGACGAAAAATCAGTTGCTTTAACATAACTTTTTTAGGGTTAGAGTGGTTGTTGATTCAAATCTTGCAAGAGTAAATGTGTATATATCCCATATTACTATTTTTTGGTCACCGTGCGATATACTATAATCGTGTTGGTTGTTGGTTTGAGACGTTGAGTTCCTCCATTCAACATCAAGTGTTGAGTGAAAGAACTCAACGCTGCGCTTACCGTGTTACCAGAGCAAGGAAATGAAAAAAAATAATCCCCCAGAAATAAAATCGAACTCACAACTGTGGATTTTACAGTCAGGCCTTTTTGACGCAACGGCATAGGCCGTTGCGTCAAAAAGGCCCCAGATTGATATGCAGATTTTCTGAAATGAAATGGAAACTAACAACAGAGAGTAGGTTCTCTCTTTGTCTATAACATATTATGTAGTTAATACGTAAACAAAAAATTATTGACAAATAATAAAAAAACACAATTATAACGACGACTGTACCTAAAACAAGATCACCGTACGCGGCCTCATTTTCATACATATCCTGATAAAAAAACGTCGTAAAGTAAAATATCAAAACCATTCGTTATAAACATATAAATTAAATAAATATCTACTTATTTACACTAACATTATAAAACTGTAGAATTTATTTAGTTTATTGCGCTAATTCAGTTATTTTTTGTTTTATTTTAAAACATTTATTAATGTTCGTCCATCGTTGCGCAGGGATACAACGGTGGAACTGTAAACTTGTGGGTTCGATTCCCACTCGGGGGAATGAATTATCATATATTAATATTTTTGTTTCTTCGCTGTGGCACCAAGGCAAAAGCCCGGCGTTGAGTTGCGTCACTCAACATGCAATGCCTCGAAAAATTCGGCATAGAGTGCGGAGCGGACTGTTTTAAAGTTACTTAAATACTTACTTTTATTAAAGTAAGTATTGTAATCGCCCACACATTGCCAAATAATTGAAATACTCACATTGTGTTGAGTGGTTGAACTATCTCGTTACCTCGAGGAAATGAAAATAATTAATTCCTTCAAGTGGACATCAAACCTACGACCGTTGCGTTTAACATAAAACCAATTAATATCACAATATCCTATGAGAACAGTTCAATTACTAAACTCATAAGTAAAAGGAGGTAATCAAGTAGATTAAGCACCGAGTGGCTGTTCGATACAATCACTACGTAATTATGCCGGCGTGCAGCCCCCGGGGGCTGTAACGGTCATTGGAACGGCACTTGCTCGGCCTTCTTTGTGAACTGAGTTAAGTGACGTGCTATTTGAATTTCGGGTTTGTTATCTTCTTAGGTGTTCTTTATCTTGGTTGGATGTTGGAGGTTTTATATGATATCGATAGATTGAGGTTATATATATATATATATTCTTTATTGCATAAAACAAACATACAGTAATATAAAATGAAAAAATAGTTGACAAAGGTGGACTTATTTCTAAAAGAAATCTCTTCCAGCCAACCAGTGGAAGTGGATATCTATCAAAACAGCGAGGAGAGCACAATGCAATTAACAGTAAAAGAAAAAAAAATAAACAAAATACTTATACTAACAGATGAAACATGACACTGGCAAAATAGATACATACATATATACAATTATACATTCATAAACTACATAAACATATATTCTTTGCATATATAAATACACTACACATATATTATAAAAAAAAAGAAAATACTTATACTAAATAATACTTATATATGATATAAATATATATATTTAAATGAGTTAAAAGAAAAGAAAAATGAAATACAGTTGGAATATTTTGAAACATTGTCGGAATGTAAATTAATTGTTCTCAGTAGCAAGTAAATGCTTTTTTAACTGAGATTTAAAGGATTTTATGGAAGGACTTCTCTGGATAGGGTTAGGGAGTTGGTTCCAAAGGGATGCAGCATAAACGGAGAAGGACTTTTGCAAGAATTTGGTGTTGCTCATAGGTATGTCAAGCGCTGGAACGACACACGACCGCCTAGAGCGTGAAGGAGGAGGAAGAACATTGAAGCGGGAGCGAAGGTATGTGGGAAAATTTTTGTAGTTAAGGAGTTTAAAAAGAAAAGTAAGGATGTGCATATCACGGCGAAGACGGATTGGGAGCCACTTAAGCTTAGCACGAAATTGAGAAACATGATCATACTTGCGTAAGCCATAAATAAAGCGTATGGCGAGATTTTGAAGACGTTCTAATTTGTTAAGTAGCTCCTCAGTCGCGTCCAAATAGCAGACGTCAGCGTAGTCGAGTATTGGAAGGAGAAGACATTGCGCAAGCATAACTTTGGTTTTGTGAGGAAGGAAGTATTGGAGACGCCTAAGGGAATGGAAAGAGAAATGCATGCGCCTGCTGATTGCATTGATATGCGGTGCCCAAGACATGTTGCAATCAATAATAAGTCCTAAATTCCTAACCTCGCTACAATAGGGAACCGGCACTCCTGAGTAACGTATTGCTGGCACAGAATCCCAATTAATTTTATGTCTCAGTCTATTACTGCCTATGATAATACTTTGAGATTTCTTTGGATTAATAAGTAGGCCAAAAGATTCGGCCCAAGTTCGAATCGCATCAAGGTCACTATTTAAACTGGCGATAGCTTCAGGCAATCCATCTAAGTTACTATGACGGTAAAGTTGCAAGTCATCTGCATACAGATGGAAAGGAGAAGTAATGACCCTGGAAATATTGTTAATAAAGACAGAGAAGAGAAGAGGAGAAAGAACGCCGCCTTGGGGTACGCCAGCAGTGAGATCAAGCCATGTTGATGTGATATCGTTAGCTTTAACACATTGCCGGCGGCCGAAGAGGTAAGAACGAAACCAGCTTTCAGCTGCAGATGAAATATTGACTGCTCGAAGTGTGCCAAGAAGTATGTCGAAGTCCACAGAGTTGAAAGCACTGCTGAAATCTAACAACACCAAAACAGTGAGCTTGGTGTTGTCCATAGCACACCGAATGTCCTCCGTTATATTCAACAGTGCACCAACTGTGCTGTGAAGAGGACGGAAACCGGACTGGAAAGGACACAGTAGATTATTGGCGGATAGAAAGGAGTAAAATTGGTTATTGGCTAAAGATTCAAGGACTTTAGATAGAATAGGGAGGATGGAAATGGGGCGGTAATCAGCAACATTGGATGGATTGGATATTTTGGGTAATGGAATGACATAGGCACTCTTCCACAGTGAAGGAAAGACATTACTTGACAGTGAAAAGTTAATAATGTGGGTGACCACTGGTGCAATGCTTTCCAACACCGGAAGAATCATCTCAAGGCTGAGATTGTCAGTTCCAAAGGCTTTGGTGGAAATGGAGTGGACACACTTCTTGACATCGTCCTCCGACACAGCTTTAAAAGTAAAAGGAATGGAGTCTGGTAGGACGAGCCGTGAGAACAGTGATAATGTTTCCGACTTTATTAAGGGACTTATATTAATTGGTGGGGTTGTAAAAAAGGAATTGAGAGTGTGAAGGTCCACTGAGACTTGACGAGTTTCAGTGGTTTTGCCTACACCGAATGACTCCAAGAATCTCCAAACTTGTGCTTGACTAAGATTCTGAATAGTATCATGGAAATAGCGACGTTTGGCATCCCTACACATTCTGTTGCAGATGTTTCGCAGTTTTTTGTAGGCGGAGAGACTATCTGGCGAAGGAGATTTTTTGTTTTTTAACTTGGCTCTATCTCGTTTAGCCATTGTATTCTTAATGGCTTGTGTTAACCAAGGGGCAGGCGCGTGCTTCATACGAACTGGTCTCGCAGGAGCATGGGTGTTATAAATGTTAATCAGTTCAGCAGTAAAAGATTGTACCATAGTGTCAATATTATTTGATGACATAATGGAAGACCAGTCGATGTTCCTCACATCCTCCCTTAGGCGTTCAAGGTCCATATGCCTAAAATTGCGCTGAAAAAGGATTTTGCCTCTAACCTTAGGAGGACGTAATTTATAAGATAGAAAAATTAGATCGTGAAAGGAGAACGGAGCGGTCATTTGACCGTGAAAAGAAACAAGTATAGGATTAGAGACAAAAATAAGATCAAGAAGAGAAGGTCTACAATTAGGAAAGTAATGAGTGGGGGAAGACATAGGTAAAAGATGTAAATTATAGGACTCGTTTAACGCCCTTAGTAGATGAGTTCTACGATCATTTTTTAAAAGGCACGTGTTTAAATCACCCATGCAAATTATGTGATCGTACAGAGGTCGAAGGTTCTCGAGAACACCTTCCAGAGTACTAAAATAATCGACCTGATCATTGGGGGAGTACAGAACTCCGACCAGTGTTTTAGTATGACGCAAGGTCAACTCTAGAAAAAGGTATTCAAGAGATCCATCGGGTTGAGAGGAAGAGCAAAAAACAATACTAGCGGGGATGTGATCGCGGAGATAAATACCAACGCCACCGCCACCCCGACCAGTCCGGTCATTGCGAAATAGCTGATAGCCTGGAAGAGAATAGCAAGCAGAGGAAAGCGATGGTTTTAACCAGGTTTCAGATATAAGTATACCGTCAACTACGCCGGAGCTAAAGGATGCGAGAAGGTCAGAATAGTGAGCTGGAACACTCTGCGCGTTGATATGCACCAGGGAGAGGTTTGAAGAACAATTATTGTTAAAAATTTTTGACAGCTTGTCATAGAGTGGTTCTGAATCAAAAGTGTCATCACTATCTGCACTATCATAAATGCTAGAAGAACTAGAAAAGTATTCATTTTCATTTAACATAATATAAACATAAAAATAAATAAATATATTAAACTATGTATATTTATAATATAATAAAATAAATATATAAAGTCAAATTAAATAAATATATAACTATACTATATAAAATTTACAAAATCAATTTACCCGTACAAGTCAACTTAAATACAAATTTTACACAACACTTAAATTTTTAAAAAAAGAATTAATAGTTATATAAAAAAAAACAAGAGACAAGGCTTAACATGAAACGGCACAGTTAAACTTAAGTTCAGTTAAAGTTAAAAATATGTTTTTAAACTTGCCTAAACGAGAATAATTATCTGAGTCTACCCTACAATGGAATTTATTAATAAAAAAATTATTGAAGTGATACAAAAAAAGATCCGTCCGATCCGAAAACATTAGTTGCGGGCCGTGAGTTTCGTTCGTTCGTACGCGACAGAACTTTGTTCTATCAATTGTTTCAGTTCGCGTTGAGTGGAAATCTTGATTTTAGATTTATTTGGCATCAAAACAACAATCATGCCTTCCGATGACCAGCATTTCTTAATACCAAAATGCTTGCGGGCTGCAGTAAAGACATCTTGGCGAGATTTTGTCAGGAACTCCGTCATGGTTATTTTAGTGCCTTTTAACTTAGTTTTCACACTCCATATTCTGGAACGAACCTGGCAACTAGTGAATCTGAGAAGTACAGGCCGAGCGGAGTCTTTTTTAACACCTAGCCTGTGGCAAGCCTCGATTGCAGTGGAATTAATGTCGGACATCTTCAAGTGGTTGGATAATACATGAAACATCTTCTGCAGAACATCTTCATTGCTGTCCTCTTCTAAGCCATGAAATAGAAGAACTTTTCTTCTGGACTGTGTTTCTAGGCGGTCCAGACCACCTGCCACAAGTTCAATCTGAGACTTTAACAAGCCAAGGGTTTTCCACACAAAGGACTTGAATGTGTTAAATTCAGCAGCTAAAGTCTTTACTGTGGGAGTGGAAGCAGCAGAACCGGACTGGACTAGGTTTTTCTCGAACTCGCCCATTCTGGATGAGAACATAGAGGAGAGTTCTTCCATACTTTGCATAAGTTGCTCCACAGGTGTAGACATTGTTGAAATTGTGTAGAAAATAGTGAGTGAGTTTGGTTATTATTGACTTAAACACAGGTATTTACACTTTTACCACATATATGTACTATA